>RJWK010022406.1:0-29915 GCA_004363435.1 Platanista minor
TTCTTTTTTTTTTTTTTTTTTTTTTTGTGGTACGCGGGCCTCTCACTGTTGTGGCCTCTCCCTTTGCGGAGCACAGGCTCTGGACGCGCAGGCTCAGCGGCCATGGCTCACGGGCCCAGCCGCTCCGCCACATGTGGGATCTTCCCGGACCGGGGCACGAACCTGTGTCCCCTGCATCGGCAGGCGGACTCTCAACCACTGCGCCACCAGGGAAGCCCTAATTTTTACTTGTCCTTTTGATATTTTAGAATTGTTAGCTTTGGGTCCCTGGTTAGAAAGGTGTTAGGATGACGAGATTGTAATTTATTCTAGGACCTTTGATGAGGCAAAGAAGTAGGCATTTAGGCACCTTGTAGTCTAGTAAGCTGGCATAGCCTCCCAATCCACCTGAAGACACTGCCAAGCACACGTTGCTCTTTTGTTATTTAAATTATGGACACCAAAAAGGACCATGTATATGTTACTAGTTAGAATACAAAGCATGTGAAATAGGCTCCTTCTCAGTATCCTTTTTCAGTGGCCCCTTCTGCCTGAGCTGAGAGCCCAAGTTATTATAAAGGGGCTCCTAGTCTTATTGGTTTACCATGATCTTTTGTCCAGGCTGCCTGCTGATTTCTCAGTCTGTTTCACTGTCATCTATGAGTAATAGTGAGATTTCTTCAGGGCTGTGTTTATTTGACTTCTTTTCTCAGTTGAGCTTCTTGGGGAGGGATGGGGTAGATTAATACCCATGCTCCATCAGAATCTTCTTTCCTTGCTACATTTGGAAGTTTTACAGGATCGGCATGTACTGTTTCCTTAATTTGGTTGCTGATAAATTTTTTGACTTGCTTTTTCTGGTTGTGGTTGTTTTCTTTGTTTTTACTATTTTTTCCCTTGTTCACAATTAGTTACACATCCATCAGAAGTTCTTATAAGCATATATTAATTAGGTGTTTCTTTGATAATTAAAAATTGATAAATAATAGAGTATTATGTATACCTAATTAATTGCTATACCAATACCATGAAATTTCGGTACCCTGTTTTGTGTCTTTGTTTACATCCTTGTTGTTGCAAAGTGATCACCTAACATTTAACTTTGTTGGTAGACATACCTAGCTGCTCTTTGCTACCATTATACTCATTACATTTTCTACCAGTTACATAGACAAGGTCTGTTTTGTAGTGATAGTTCACAATTGAATTTTATCTTCATAAAATTAGATGTAATTTCTTAACAAATTGAGAGTTTAACAAATTGAAATTTTGATTTGACATCATGAAAAAGATAATCCAGTGTAGTGGTATAGACTTTAATGGGTACAGGGTTATGAGAAAGGACTTAATATTTGAGTGATACATGACAGAAATCATGTATACATACTGAAGTCTGATTGAAAACGCAATAGGGTCTCAATTTTTTTGCTAGTTTATATTTATGTGAATGAACATTTACAGTGATATTATTTTAATTAAAATGCAAAAACTGGCCCAAGATAGACACTTCTAATATTTAGAAAACCGCTCTGTATTAGTTAGATTGAAGGCTAGGCTGCTGTAATAGAGGCCCCTCATTACAGAGGGCTCAAGAATGTAGCCTCTTTTTCTTCTGTCACAAAACAAAGTGATGAGGAATTCTGCTTTGTGCTGTCATTTAGGGACCTGGGTTCCTTCCATCTTACTGATTCGTTGTCCTCTTACCCCTGCTACTTCAAGTGAGGTCCTCAGACCAGGAGCATTGGCATTACCTCATGGTTTATTTGTAATGTAGAATCTCAGATCTCCACTACAGACTTAGTAAATCAGTACCTGCATTTTAACAGGATTCTCTCAGTGTTCCTTCTGTACATTAAAGTTTGAGAAGCACTGCTGTAGGGCCTTGTCATTGTCATCATGGTCAAAGCCTTATCTGAGTTTCAGGTAACAGGAAAAGGAAAGACAGCAGAGAGCCATAGAGTCGTTGTTCCCTGTTGTGGAAGGTGGCACACATCATGTCCTTGGTTTCCAAGAACTTTGGTCTCAATCTGCCTGTAAGGGATTCTCAGAAATGTGGTTTAGTTCAGTGATTCTCAAACTATCTGCCAGTTTTAAAAATATCCATTTTCTCAAAGATGAGTAACTTTCTAAACTGTGAAATCTTTCAGCAATGTCAGATTGCTTCTAAATGCTTACCTCAGTTTCTGTACTTATCCCACCATGATGCACTAACAAAGAGTTTGAGAATTGGCACTGCACCGATGCATGGACACACGGGTCATGTATTCTACCTGGATACACTTTGAATTTTTCACTCAGTGATGCTGTTCAAAGTATGGTAATGTTACATGAATTGGTATAAATGAATGAGGCACTGTATTTTTGGCCTTTCATACTTTTTGATTTGAAAAATTATATTATTTAATTTATTTTTTGCTACTCTGTGCTGCTTGCAGGACCTTAGCTCCTGGACCAGGGATTGAACCCAGGTCCCGGCGGTGAAACCACTGGACCGCCAGGGAATTCCTGAAAAATTATTTTAAATGATAATCTTATGTTTGTAAAGGACTTCTCAGCTTGCAAAGCCCTCTTTCTCTAATTATATGTCATTCCATAAAAACAAGTAGCATGTATGTATTATATTTGCTTATAAAAGGGTATCGTAAGCTTTCCTAGTTTAATCATGTTGCTGATACCTAGTATGGCATGTCAAAGAAGGATGTTCATGTTTGTTATAAGATACCTTTCTAATGTATTTTGTACCTTTCTTATACTTTTAGTTATGAAGTAATACGAACTAATATTAATTTACAATTGGTGTTATGAGACTTACCCGTGTCATTATCATATTGGCTTGACATGGTTTGAATTATTCCTGCCTCAGCATGTTTTTATGGAAAATAAAGCTGAATTGGACTGTTGGTAGTCTTTTAAAATGTTTTACCTTATCACAATAACTTTCATGTGTAAATTGAATTCTTTATAGGTATTGGTAATGCTTTATGCAAAAGTATATCTTAAATATATATGATTATGTATTTCTATACATTAAAGACGCATACTTTTAAAGTGGAAAGTAGCCTAATGTTTGACTAAATGTTTTTGTTATATTCAACATGCTAGTTGTTGTTTTGGCCTGCCCAGTGTTGTCCTGCAGCACCAACTTTTTTCCCCTCTAAGTACCCAGTGTACATGAACTAATAGGTCAGCAGAAAGGCTACATAGTGAAATTGCCTAGAAACAGGCTTGCAAGCTTGAATCAATTTGTGTTTGAAACAGATTAATAAATTACATGGTTTTGAATGGTTAAAAGTCTATATTAGAAATATTAATTAGAATTAAATAATTAAAATTATATCACAAAACTGGATTATCATGAGGGATTACTGAGGAAAAAATGTTACAAAAACACTACTGTGTACCCTTGATCTTCAATTAGATTTATACCTACTTTTTTTTTTTTTGGCTGTGCTCTTGTGACTTGTGGGATCTTAATTCCCCGACCAGGGATTGAATCCAGGCCCTCAGCAGTGAGAGTGCAGAGTCCTAATCACTGGACTGCCAAGGATGGTTGGTGGTTAAGACAAGGGCTCTGAAGTCCAAGTCTCTTGAGCCAGGGTCAATCCTGGTTCTGCCACTGAGCAGCTGTAAGCCTGATCACATTAATTAATTGCTTACTGCCTCAGTTTCCTCATCTGTTAAATGGTGTCAATTGTAGCACCTTATCCCATAGTATAGTTATGAGAATTAGTTAATACACACAAAGTGTTTAGAACATTGCTTGTCATATGCTAAATGCTCAGTAAATACTTGCAGTTCTTCCTATTGTATGTTAAGCCTGGACTCTCATAACTTATGTGATTTGCACATATGTGGATTTCTGATATTGTTTCACTTTTGGGAAAAGCTGTCCTTTACTCTGTTTTAGAATACATTATATAGTCTCTATAAGGGTTCCTTTGATAAAGAAAAAAATCTTTATGTCTTAAGGATTTTGAATCTCCTAAGTATATTCTTAACATTTGGTAATCTTATAAATAGTGTTTCAAGTTAAAGATAACATGGTACAGATAGAATATTTCATATAATATTTAATTATTTCATTTGTAAAGGAAGAATAGAAAGATATTTGAGAGAGGAAACTATCAATATGCAGTCTCTTATTATGGATTTGAATTTAGTGAGTATTTGCCTTTTATTTTTGTAAATAAGGTTTTTACTTAAGGAGTAATGAGATGTCCTCCTCAAAAATTAAATGTTTGGAACCAGCTAAATAATATGTAAATTTATGGGACAATATAATTTTTTTAAAATTAAAAACATTTTGAGAGAGGTATCTTCTGAGTCTAGTTTTTGAAGAAAGAAAGATTGTGTAGCTTTACCTTAAGTAGGGAGTTGGCAAACTATGGCCCGTGGGCCAAAGTTAGCCTGCTGCTTGTTTCTGTAAAATTTTATTGGAACACAACCAGACCATGCTTTTGGGCCGTGGGACAGATTTGAGTAGTTGTGACAGAGATCATATGGCCTCAAAAACCTACAATTTTGGGGCTTCCCTGGTGGCGCAGTGGTTGAGAGACCACCTGCCGATGCAGGGGACACGGGTTCGTGCCCCGGTCCGGGAAGATCCCACATGCCGCGGAGCGGCTGGGCCCGGGGCCCGTGAGCCATGGCCGCTGAGCCTGTGCGTCTGGAGCCTGTGCTCCGCAACGGGAGAGGCCACAACAGTGAGAGGCCTGCGTACAGCAAAAAAAACCCAAAAAACCTACAATTTTTACTATATGACCCTTCATAAAAAAAGTTTGCTGGTCTCTGACTTAAGTGATTAGTAAAATAGATTAGTCCATTATTACTTAGAAAACACTGAAGTTTGCACAACTAGTTCATGTTACTTGTCCAATATTTGTCAAAAATAACTTTCCAAAACAATGACAGTTCTTGTTCTTGTCCTCACTACTAATGATTGGTATGAATGGTGCTGGCTCACAGATTAGTAAATCCTCACTATTTGATAGGAATGTGCCAGTACTTGCAATGGGGCTTTCTATCAAATACAGAATTGTCAGGTGTTTTTGAAATGGTCTGATGATTTTAATAGACCTTTTCTGTTATGTTCTAGGACAGGTAGAAATCCTTCATTGGTTTCAACTGAGAATTTCTATCACAGCTGGACAGCTTTTGGATTTTATAGAAAACCTAGAGCACAGGTAGTTTTTAATCAAATCAGTATTGCTTAAGGGAAGGAAACTGTGTGAGGTTGAAAAACCTCTTAAAACATATCAATCCTGAGTAAAATATAAAAGTTTATCTTTAAATAACAAAATATATATGGTAGCCAATCATTTAAATTAGCCTGATTTATCTGTAACAAGCTGATTATTTTAGGTTAGAAATTGAACTTATGAAAAAAAGAACTCCATGCCTTGATTTGACAAACTTGGTGAAGTTTTCTAACAGTGGTCCAGGGACTAGGCATGACGGGTCTAATAAAATTCAGTTTTTCAATATCTGTTGCCATCCTCATGCATATTTTTCCTTTTTGGAAATGTGTCCTCACACTTGTAGAATTACCAGTCCCACCATGTAGAGATTCATATTTGCTGGGATCCAGTGCACAATATCCATTTTTTGACATTACTTTAATTACAGACGTTACTGTTTCATCAGAACTTTTACATTTCATCTAACTACTTTGGTGTACTGGGGCTATAACTAATATGGTGATTATAAGCAAACATGCCGTTTAACAGATGTAACCACTAACAGGCAAATGCCATTATTGAGAAAACTGGGCCTTGAATTTTAGCTAAGTTAAACATACCAAGGCAATCTTTATAGCTCATCCACACACTTAAATAATATAATAATTTTGAAGAATACATTAGTTTTTCTGTACAAATCATGATAAATTTTACATATCAAATTGTGAGATGTAAACAAATAAAATTGCTTCCTTTTCTTAAATGGCCAAACTTTGTATGGATGACTTGATGGATCTCCTGGGAACCACCCTGGTCCAGAGACCCATGGAAAGTTTTAAATCAGGGCAATGAAAAGATCAGATTTGCTGGGTTTAAAAAGATCACTCTGGCTTTTATTTCAAACATGGGTTAATTGTCAGGCAGGGACAATTTGAAGAAAAACAGTCTTTAGAGGTAAATGTCATCAATGAATTTTTTCTTAGTTCCCTTAAGAATTGAAGAAATGGAAAACTCTGGTTGGCTGTCAGTGTCTTTGACTTGTCTCCCTACCCTACTCTGCTCCAGTTTAAAACTAAAATCAGTGAATGCTGTTTACTCTGTTAGTGTTAGTGCTGGTTGTTTCTTGGTGTCCTTTCATAAGAGTTTATAAGTTTGTTGGATGCCTAAAAAATTGTGCTTTGTAAGTTGATAAGTAGTGATGTAAGATTTAACATGGTGTGATGTCAAGTCATGGCAAAAATGACCTACTTTATTTCAACTGATCCTTTCAATAAATAACGTATCTCTCTAAGTGTAAAGGAAGATGAGGAAGTCCATAATACGGTTTTTAGATCTAAATTTCTGAAAAGTAGTAGGGACATTATTTTTCTTAACTGATCAACCACTAATTCCATTCTTATTTTAGTGCTATTTCCAGGCCAATATGTGAGTGAGGCTATATTTAAAACATTCATTTAATAAGTAGATATTTATTAAGCAAGACTTTTTTTCTTTCAAGATCTGAATTTCTTTTTTAAGAAATTATTTTGTGAATGCCTTTTCTGGTATTTTTCTTTGGTTTGAAAGTTACTGTTGTAATGTTGAGCACATGTATGATTGTGTGCATATGTAGAATTCTTTGAACCAGTCTTTATATTACTTTCTACCTTTTTACCTTTATTTACTGTTCCATCTGTTCGTCTGCTGCAGTCTGGCTTGCGCTTCTTCCATGCTACTGAAATGCTTTTGCTGAGGTTACCAGTGACTTCCCAGTGAACTACATTTCAGACCTTTCCTTACTGACCTCTGCTACATAGGATGGTATTGGTCAACTTACTTGAAATTCACTATTCCTTGCATCCCCTAACTGCAGAATTCTTGTTCTCTTCATCCCTTTCTGATTATTCATTTGCTGTCTTTTTATGGTATTCTTGTCCCGCCCTTCTCTGCCTTTTCTTATCTTTCCTGTTGGTACTACCAAAATTATGTCTTTGTTCCACTTTCTCATTCTTTTTACTTTAACTGATAAATCTCATTTGTTTTCATATTGAAACTAACTTTTATATGCTAATGATTGCTACTGCCTAGGCCTGTATTTGAAAAGGCACCCTTGTATATGAAACACTTGCTACTTAACTAGGTATCACAGAGGCACTTCTGTCTAACTCCCCATGCCTCTAACTGTGCTTCTCTTTCCCACTTCTTCTCTTTACACTGTCTTTGTGGCACACTCATCTTACCAAGTCACGTGAGAGTCATTTTTGACTCATACCATTCTCTTATATTTAAATTAGGTGTTGGTCCTGCCAGTTTACCTTCTAAATATTATTCCACTTCAGGCCTTCATTCTTGGGAACACATGAGTAGCCTACTCACTGGTTTTTTTGTTTCCTCTTTTAAATCTTATCTTTTCTATGGCTGTTAGTATGAGTTATCTAAAATGGTTGTCTAATCTTCAGATCCCTTGTTACATACAGGATGAATGCTGTCTTCCTTACACAGGTTTATATGGACTCTTGTTCTTTCTCTGGCTTCCTTTATTGCTCCTCTCTTCCTGTAGTGTGTGCTGTAACAACATCAACCTGCTTGTGAATCTTTTGTGTACATGGTATCTTGTGTCCTGCCATTGTACCATTTCTCATAATGCTTTTCTCCATTTGAGTTCATTCTTGCCTATCATTTTAAGCTGTCACCTGTTACCGGACTTCTTTTCTGATGGGAGGTCCTTCCTCTGAGCTCTTGTAACATTCTGGCTCTGACTCATTGGGTTATAATTATTTATATGTGTCTCTTCAGGTCAACTAAACATCACTGGAACTGAACTTATTCGAGGTCAGTGACCATGTTCCTTTCATCTTTGAATTCCCAGGACTAGAACAATGTCTGTCACAGAGTAGGGAGTCAACAAATGTTTATTGAATAAAGTGATTAGATTTATATCATGTGATATTGCTTATATGTGGAATCTAAAAAAAAATGGTTCAAATGAACTTATTTGAAAAACAGAAATAGAGTCAAAGAAGTAGAAAACAACTTATGGTTACCAGGGCCGTAATGGAGGGTAGGGGTAAGTTGGGAGATTGGGGTTGACATATTCACACTACTTTATATAAAATAGATAACTAATAAGGACCTACTGTATAGCACAGGGAACTCTACTCAATACTGTGTAATGACATGTATGGGAAAAGAATCTAAAAAAGAGCAGATATATGTATAACTGATTCACTTTGTTGTACAGCAGCAAAAACTAACACAACAGAAACTAACACAGCATTGTAAATCAATTGTACTCCAATAAAAATTAATAAAAGATAAAGTAATCGGACTTTTCAAATTTCAGCATGATTAACATACATTATAATGTGCAACTTTTAAGTGTTTGGTGCAATAGGTTTTGATAGTTGTATACACTTATGTAACCACCATCCCAAACAAGAGACAAAACATTTCCATCACCCAAGAAAGCTTTCTCATGCTCTGTCATTTCCACTGGCCTGATGCCCCCAGGTCATCTTTTTCTGACATCTGTCATCCTGAATTTTTTCCTGAAATTGGACATCATAAAAATGGAGTATTTTTTTGTCTGATTTCTTAGAAGGCTAACATAATGTTTTTGAGATTCATTCATGTTCTTGCCTGTAGCAGTAGTTCATTATTTTTTATTGTTGAGTAGTACTACATGTTTGAGTATAACATAATTTTTAAGTCATTTTCCTCTTGATAGACATGTTGGGCTGTTTCTAGGAATAAGACTGTGACCATTTTTGTACAAGTGTTTTTTTGTGGGCATGTGTTTTCATTTCTCTTGGATAAAATATCAAGGAGTGGAAGTAGTTGCCCATAGGGTAGATTTATGTTTACCTTTATTTCCAAAGTGGCTGTGACATTTTACACTCCAGCCAACAATGTATGAGAGATCTGGTTTCTCTATTTCCTCACCAGTGTTTTTAGTCCTTTTAATTTTAGCCATTCATGCTTGAGTGAAATGATATCACATTGTGTTTTTTTGTTTTTGTTTTTTTGGTGGTACGTGGGCCTCTCACTGTTGTGGCCTCTCCCGTTGCGGAGCACAGGCTCCAGATGCACAGGCTCAGCGGCCAAGGCTCACGGGCCCAGCCGCTCTGCGGCATGTGGGATCTTCCCGGACCGGGGCACGAACCCGTGTCCCCTGCATCAGCAGGTGGACTCTCAACCACTGTGCCACCAGGGAAGCCCTCATGTGCTTATTAGCCATTTGTATACATTCTTTTTAAAAAATTTTATTGAAGTATAGTTGATTTATAATGTGTTAATTTCTGCTGTACAGCAAAGTGATTCAGCTATATGTATATATATACATATATATATATTTTTTTGTATTCTTTTCCATTATGGTTTATCACAGGATATTGTGCTATACAGTAGGACCTTGTTGTTTATCCATCCCGTATATACTAATTTGCATCTGCTAATTGCAAACTCCCAGTCCTTCCCTCTTTCACCCCCCTGCCCCCTCATCGGCCACCACAAATCTGTTCTCTATTTCTGTGAGTCTGTTTTGTAAATATGTGTATATATTCTCTTTTGAAGTATCTATTTGAGTCTTTTGCCTATTTTTTAAAAAAATGGATTGTTGGATTTTTAATATTGATTTGTAGAAGTTGTTTATATGTTCTAGATACAAATCTTTTGACTGAACACATACTATGAATACTTCTTCCATCTATGGGTTTTCAATTTATTTTTACTAATGTTATTTTTTGATATTAGAAATCAAAATATTAGGGCTTCCCTGGTGGCGCAGTGGTTGAAAGTCGGCCTGCTGATGCAGGGGACACGGGTTTGTGCCCCGGTCCGGGAAGATCCCACATGCCACAGAGCGGCTGGGCCTGTGAGCCGTGGCCGCTGAGCCTGCACGTCCGGAGCCTGTGCTCCGCAACGGGAGAGGCCACAGCAGTGAGAGGCCCGCGTACCACAAAAAAAAAAAAAAAAGTTTAGTTTTGGTGAAGATCAATTTTATCAGTTTTTTCTTTTATGATTATTGCATTTTATATCCTGTCCAAGAATTGTTGCCTATCTTAAGTTTGTGAAAGTGCTCTAAAATTTGCTTGCAGAAGCTTTAGGGTTATATTTAGGTATATGACCAAATGAATTTTGGTATGTGGAGTGGGAAAGAGGCTGAGTTTTATTTATTTATTTTTTTATACAGGTATTCAGTTTTTTTAGTAACATTTGGTAAAAAGATTTTCTTTCCCTTTTGGATTGACTTGGCATTTTGGTTGAAGATCTATTGACCATATTTTGTGCATCTATATTTAGTTTCTATTCTGTGTCATTGTTCTCTCTGACTCTCCTCATGTCAATATCACAGTCTTGATTAATGAAGCTTTATAGTAGTATTGATATCAGTTAGTTCAAGTTCTCATCTCTTCTTTCAGTATAATTTGCCTATTCTTGATCCTTTGCATTTCCATATGAATTTTAGAATCAGCTTACCTATTTATTGAACAAAGCTTTCTGGAACATATGATAGTTAGAAAATGATGGTAGTGTAGTGTAGTTAACAACCTCCAAAATCGCCTCTCAAAGTATACGTAAGAAAATTCTATGTAAAAGCATACTCTCAACATTATGTGAAGGTGGAGAATGCTGAAACCATCAAATAGCTGAGGGTAGAAAAGAAAGTTAACAAATACCAGTACCATTGTTCCACACATAACCACTTCAAACTTGTCCCACTATGGGACTTGATGATTCAGGGCTATAGGAAAAGCAGAGAAGAGATGCCAGTGGCTTGAGGGTGAAACCAGAAAGATGAAATCTACCCTAAAACTGAAAATACTAAAGTAACTTGACATGTCAGGAAGGTATTTCAAATTATGCATATATTAAAGGGACAGGTTCCAAATAAAGGGCCAGGCATGCAACTTAAAGAGATAGATGGTTATATAAAGCAACAGGTATGTGATTTAAAAGGATAGACTCTATTTAAAGGATTAAGATTGATTTCAAAGAGCATGCACTACTCAAATGCATAATCTTACAAATACATAGCTTCTGGGAGACAAAAAAGGCAAAAGTGTAGGAAGTAGTTTCCTTCGGCATTTGGATAGTGAAGAGGAAAAAAATAAGGGAACAGTTAGACAAGACAACTGAAATCACAAATTGCAGGATTTACAAAAACTACTTCAGCCCCACCACTCCCCACCACTTAAGGAAACAGACCAAGCAACCACCCCATTATAGTACCCGGTATTGATAGGAAAGGGTGACATTAGACTAGAAATACTGTAAAACAGGTCAACAGCACAAAAAATGAAAAAGTTTCTAAATCAGGAAACAAATTTGTACACAAATTAACTGAGGAAAATTCCCCTCAAATACACACTGTGAAGTATTTAAAAAAACTGTAAATTGATACTCCAAAAAGAATTAAATTTACTCTAACAAGCATTTGAGAATATGAAAAATCATTTTAATCAGAAATTCAAAAACTGAAAACAGAAATGAACAATAAACAGGGAGAAATTAAGAAAAGAATTGATGGAGTTCAGAAAAGAAATAGAAGAAAATGTCAAAATTATTCCAGAAATGAAGAATATATTCCAAGGTGCCAAAGAGATAATAGACTAATATGAAAATTTAATGAGCATCAAAAAAAAACAAAAAAAGGAAAATAACCATGAGAATTAAAATGACATAAGGAGGTAAAAAATGTCAGAGAAAATGTAGTGGAAATGGAAGACTTAGTTAAGGAAGGAATAATATTTGTTTTCTTGGGATCTCTGAAGAAGAAAACCAAAACAATTGAAAAGAGCTAATACCTGAAACTGTAATTCAAGAAAACTTTCCAGATAGAAAAGATGAGAATCCACACATTGAAAGTATTCCAAGAAACTGGAAAAATTAATCCATAACATGTAACTCTAATACATGTTAGTAAAATTATTAATTAATATATCAAAGATAATAAAATCCTTAAGACTCCATGTAAAAAACCCAGATAACTTAGAAAGGCAAAAAATTAAATAGTTAACCTTTGAACAACGTGGGGGTTAGGGGTACCAACTCTCCATGTGGTTGAAAATCCATGTGTAACTCATGGTCAGCCCTCTATATCCAGTTTTGCATCTGCAGATTCAACTAACCACAGATAGTATAGTATTACTATAATATTTATTGAAAAAAATCTGTGTATAAGTGGACCTGTGTATAAGTAAGCAACAGCCCATGTTGTTCAAGGGTCAACTGTACTAACATCAAACTTTTCAAAACCAACATACAAAGCAAGGCAAAGTGGAACAGTGTTTTAAAAAAAAGTCGATGAAAAAATATTTCCAGATTTTATATACAGTGAACCTGGCCTTTAAATATGGTTATATAAACATAGTTTTCAGCAAACCAGAACTTAGGGAAATCTCTACCCCTCAGTCCTTCTTGAGGAATCTAGAAGGTGAGCTTCATCAAACCAGCTGATGATTGGGAAAAATTCACCAAAAGGACTGATGATGAGCATTTAAAAAATGTATAAATATACATATAACACTAAAAGAAAGATTGGTGTAAGAATGGACTACTAATATAAAAGTATTATATATTGTGACAGCATTGGAAATAATGTAACTGGAAAACAGGGAAATGGAGAGGGGAGGGGGAAAATAGGGCAATGGGTATTTAAGAATGTCAACAGTATATGATAAATCATACATTAAAAAGTTAAATGAGAAAACGAGACTCAAGGGAACTAAAAAAAGATATAAGTACAAAGGTACCACGAAAACAAAAATACAGATCTTTGTAAAAACAAAAAAAACTTTTTTTAACAAAATAGCAAAGAATACACATCCTATGGATAAAGAAACATGCTAAAAATAACAAAATACACAGTTTATAAACTATGATGATGAAATTGAGACCAAATATATCAGTCATAACGATCAACGTGAATGGTCTTTACTGAAAAATTAAAAAAAATTTTTGGTTCATGTAACAAAACCCAATATTGCTGTTTATAAGAGACATAATGTGATTTAGAATAGCTGAAAATAAAAAGATGGATAACAGTATACCAGACAAATGGAAACAATATGAGAGCAGGGATAGTGATTTTTATATCAGATATGGTAGAATTCAAGTCCAAGAGCATTAAATGTGACAGAGAAGGTTAATGCTTAAACCCACACTCCATAGTTAAGATGTTATACTTATGAATATTTAGTTTATCAACCACCTTTCAGAAATAAAACCCACAGGAGATGTAGGGACACATAAATAGAAACATACCAATAATAGATTTTAATATACCACTTTCATTAGTAGACAGATGAAATGTACCAAAAAAAAAAAAAAAAGGAGATAGAAGATCTAAATAATAGAGTCAATAAGATTGGTATTTGGTGCATACAGAGCACTACACCTTGAAAACAGAGAATACATGTTTCTATTGAGTGCCCCTGACACATTGACAAAATTGGTTATATATTAGGTCTCAAGACAATAATTTCTATAAAGTAGAAATATTACAATTACTGATTAAAATGCAATAAAACTAGGTTTTACTACCAAAAGCAAAAACAGCCTCTTCCACCTAGAAATTTAAAAATTGATTGAACAACTCCTTGGTAAAAGGGGAACTAGAACAGAAAGTCCAGAATTGGACTTCCTGTTTAGACACCAAAACAATGGAAACTTAGTATATGGCAAAGGTAATGTATCAGTCTGGTTCCAATAAGGAGAGTGAAACCAACATGGTAACTTGAACAGAGAAAATTTCATATAAAAATTATGAACTGTAACAGGAGATTGGAGTAATGAGTTCTAAGAAGCAAAGAGAATTTTAAAAAATATAGCAATAGAGGATATAAGGAGCAGCTGCTATGCCTGAGGAGGAAGAACTTGCCTTGTCCTGGGGTCTGAGATTCATTCCTCATTGAAGAGGGTACTGAATGGGAGAGAAGTTGCTGTGGTCCTGCACTGGCAGAACCTGCTGGAAATCACTCCTTTGGCACTTCTAGGTGGAACTTCTAAATCTACCTTCTAAGGTGTCAGGAAAAGCTGGTCACAGGGAGAGCTGGTCATAGGTAGTTTAAAAAGGTTTTCTATATTTACCTACATGTTTACCATTTCAGATGCTTTTCTTTCCTGTGGTTTCATCTTGTATCATTTTGCTTAAGACCAGTAACCTCTTTTAGCATTTCTTGTATTGTGTGTCTGTTAGTGGTAACTTCTCTCAGCTTTTTTCTAGGAATCTCTTATTTCATTTTCCATTTTGAAGGATATTTTCTCTGGATATAGATTTATAGATTGTTATCTTTTTCAGTTATTTAAAGATACGGTTTTATTTTCTCCAGAATGAATTGTTAGCGGAAATTCTTATATTTTTTTCTCAGTATATAATGTGTCTTAATTCTCTCACTTCTATTAAGATTTGTTCTTTATTATTTTTTCCCCCAGCAATTTAACTGAGATGTGCCTTGCTGTAGTTTTCTTTGTGTTTATTCACTGTGAACCCCACAGTGTTGAGATTTTGCATCTTTGGTTTGGTATCTTTCATCAGTTTTGGAAATTATGCAGGTGTTATCTTTTCATACGTTTCTTCTGCCTCATTTTCACTTCTATTTCTTTCCTAGGACTCCACTGACATTTCATGTTAGACTCTGTTATCTTGGATTTTCCATTCTGTTAATTTTCTACTTTTATTAGTTATCTACTTCCCTTTTTTTTTTTTTTTTTTTTGCGGTATGCGGGTCTCTCACTGTTGTGGCCTTTCCCGTTGCGGACCACAGGCTCCGGACACGCAGGCTCAGCGGCCATGGCTCACAGGTCTAGCTGCTCTGTGGCATGTGGGATCTTCCCGGACCGGGGCACGAACCTGCGTCCCCTGCATCAGCAGGCAGACTCTCAACCACTGCACCACTAGGGAAGCCCTCGACTTCCTTTTTAACCAATGTTCAAGTTCACTAATCCTTTCCTCTTTTGTGTCATGTTTACTGCAAAGCCTATCTATGAATTCTTTATTTCCAACTTGTATTTTTTATTTTTAGCATTTCTATTTTTTATAGTTTATATATCCTTTGAAAATCCTCAGCTCTTCCTGCTTACTGTTCAGTTTTTTTCCATGAGATCTTTTTATTTTTATCATAGCTAGTTTCAAGTGCCTGCCAGGTTTTTTTTGTTTTTTTGTTTTTTTTGCGGTATGCAGGCCTCTCACTGTTGTGGCCTCTCCCGCTGCAGAGCACAGGCTCTGGACGCGCAGGCTCAACGGCCATGGCTCACGGGCCTAGCCGCTCCACGGTATGTGGGATCTTCCTGAACCAGGGCACGAACCCGTGTCCCCTGCATCGGCAGGCAGACTCTCAACCAGTGCACCACCAGGGAAGCCCTGCCTGCCAGTTTTGACATTTGATTTATCTGTGGTCTGTTTCTACTGCCTATTTCATCTCTTGATATATGTGTATATACATATGTGTGTGTATATATATATATATATATGTATATATATTTGCTTTGTGGTATGCCATATAATTGTTGATTGCAGGCTAGACTTTTTGTATAAAAGAACTGTAGAAAATGAAATAAATAGCATTCATTTCCATACCCTTCTTCTAGACTGGGGAGAGGGGTGGGATGGGGAAGCCTGAGGTAGTGAGATTTGAGGTTACGATGGCTTTTTTTCAGTGTTAGTTTGAGTCAGGTCACCACTGGTTTCAGGTGTTTTGAGGATAGGATCACAGTTTTCTCTTCAGCAGGACCTGGGATCTTAGCAGTGTTAACTTCCAGAGTTCTGCTCTTCCTTCTGCTAAGCTGCCAGCTATGAAACTGTGGGAGATCTGTTTCTCTGTTTTGCTGCCCAGCTCTCAGATTCATGATTCATGTTCTACTTTCTATGGCTCTGTAAGCCCTGTTGCCTGTTTACTCTGTTAAAGCCTGGAGAGCCTTGGAGTAGTTTCTTTCAGCTCTCCTATCTCACTGCCTGTAGTTTAAAGCTTGGAGTGCCTAGAGATGTGGGAGTGAGGAAGGTGGGAGGAGATGAGAAGTTCTTGCTTCTCTCTTATCCTGCCCATAGTTATTTGCAGTTGAAAGAAAGCCTGAAGTGTTCAGAGGGTACCTTTCAGATACCCTGCTCTGGACCCAGCCTTCTGCCTTCTGTACCTAAAGGCCCAGAGTGCCTCTGATGGACTTTCTTTTCCACCCACCCCCCCGCCACCACCTCCCATGCTCCCTCTTCCCCCGCCTCCAGCTTTTGGCATACAACGCTTGAGCACTTGGTAAAAACCTATGTGAGAGTTGGCCATTAATTGCAGACTTGCTTGTGGCAGTATATCCTTGGGATTCTTTTTTTTTAAATCTTTATTGGAGTATAATTGCTTTACAATGGTGTGTTAGTTTCTGCTTTATAACAAAGTGATTCAGTTATACATACACATATATTCCCTTATCTCTCCCCTCTTGCGTCTCCCTCCCTCCCACCCTCCCTATCCCACCTCTCTAGGTGGTCACAAAGCACCGAGCTGTTCTCCCTGTGCTATGCGGCTACTTCCCACTAGCTATATATTTAACGTTTGGTAGTGTATATATGTCCATGCCACTCTCTCACTTTGTCACAGCTTACCCTTCCCCCTCACCATATCCTCAAGTCTATCCTTTTTTTTTTTCCCTTAGATTCCATATATATGTGTTAGCATACGGTATTTGTTTTTCTCTTTCTTATCTGTGAAGCCAGACTGTATGTGGCTGTAAAAAGTTGAAAGTCTGGCTGATTTGTCTTTCTTCAAGTGTGGTAAATTCCTCTTTCTTCAGAAAGGATGGAACAATTTTGTGTCTCTTTTATGAAGGACTCGCCACTCTTTAGAATTTAGTTCATGTAAATTTCTTTGTGGCCTCATTGCTCTGATGGGTTTAAAACCTTGTGATTTTGTAGTTTATTCAATTTGTTTTGTTCATTTGGTTGAGAGTGACGGTCTCTTGCTGCTTTGTGGAACACAGTGTTTCTCTTTATATTTCAAATTTTGTAGAACTTTCTTAGTGGTAAAAGAATGTGGAATTAATAACCAATGAATCATCCTCTTAATTTTTAAAATTTCCTTACAGTCTCTTTAAATGTTTCAAGTTATGTACACTTGAAGCAGAATATTGACTAGGTCTACTCTTAATTTGAAAAAAACAAAGGCTAGCTCACTGCCCTAGAGTATCACTGAGCAAAGTAATGTTATTTTTAATGTATCTCTTGATAATTGTGACATGGAGGTTCTGCACAGGAAGTTACTTGGTCATGTTGTCCAATCCCTTTATTTTACCCATGGGAAAATATCTTTATGTTCTAGCTGGTCATAATGAATTTGAGTGTGTTATCTAGTTATCTATAGCCATTGCTTTTTTGTCTTTTAGCACAATGTTTGTATGTTTTAGACTTCTACTTTGTAATAGACTTCTACTTTGTAATTTTTATCTGTGGTAAATATTTATTCACAATTTAATTTGAATTTTAAAATGTTTAGAAAAGACAGATTATTTCTCTGGAGTATTAATTATTAGTGTTTATCTCTTCTGTAATATAAATGGGATATACATATAAATGGATTTGTGTTACATAGATATTTACTAAAACAGTACATAATATTGTGAATGTAGTGGGTTATTAAGGTATAGATAGTCATGAATAATATTTTCCTTTGAATTGTTTTATGCAGCAGAATATACTTTTTCACAAAAATTGGACTTTGATATTAATTTTTTTATTGAAGTATAATTGACATACCATAGTAGTTTCAGGTATACATCGTAGTAATTTGGTATTTATATGCATTTTGAAATGGTCACCATGATGAGTCTAGTTACCATCTGTATCATAAAAAGTTATTGTAATATTATTGACTATATTCCCTATGCTGCACATTACATCCCCATGACTTATTTACTTTATAACTGGAAATTTATACTTCTTAATCCCCTTCACTTATTTCACCTGCCCCCAGCAATACTTTACTCCCCCTCCATGTTTTATGTTTTTTACATCACATTTTACATCTTTTTATTTTGTGTACCCCTTAACATATTGTAGTTTTAATTGATTTTACTACTTTAGACTTTTAACTTTCATGCTAACTTTATAAGTGGTTGATCTACTACCTACTGTATACCTGCCTTTACCAGTGAGATTTTTTTTCAGTGATTAATTTTTGAGATATATGATTCCAGTGCAAATAATTTTAATTTCTTTTAATTATAAGGATAAGCTAATCTTCATTTCAGATATGTAACAAGTAGTTAGGAATGAATGGCCACTTGTTTAGCCAGAGAAAGGTAAAAATAAAAAGTGCAGTCTTTCAGGAATAGATGCCAGCACAAGTTTTGTTTGATGGCTTTATAAATGATTGAGAGTGTAAGACAGCAGAAAAATTTTTAGGTTGCCAGAAGCTTTTCTAACTGGTAAAATGCTAAATTCATGGGAATAAAGATAAGGAGGATCTTTCAATGAGCACATATTTGCAAATAAAGGCTAAATCTTATTAAATATAAGATAAATATATTTTATGTATTTATTTAAACAAGCTACAGGCCCAGTCTTTTTTCTTCACTCTTTTCTAAGAAATGTTGACTGAGTTATAACTAGAGTCTCATGTACCTTTTACAGAGAACATTGCAGTACTGTGACTTTTTTTTCTTGTATCTGCCGTAAATATACTTAGAGAATTTAAAGTTCCCTTCCACTTTCCTTCTACCTTAAGTTAACTCTGCTTATTTCCTTCTGCCTCAAAACCTTTATGGTATGAAGTGAGGTATGATTACTGGGTCAGTAACCAGATGATACCTTTCCTTAGGCTAATAGAATAGTGTTCAGCCCTCCCTTCCTCCCTCCCTGTTACTTTCCATTTACAGTTATTATAAAATATTTCTATATTCTTTGTGTTGTACAATACATCCTTGAGCCTATCTTACACCCAATAGTTGGTACCTTTACTCTCTCCTATCACTGTGTTGCCCCTGACAACTGGTAACCACTAGTTCTGTTTTCTGTGAGTCTGCTTTTTTGCTATATTCACTAGTTCTATTTTTTAGATTCTCCCTATAAGTGATATCATACAGTGTTTGTCTTTCTCTGTCTGACTTACTTCACTTAGCACAGTGCCCTCCAAGTCCATCCATGTTGCTACAAATGGCAAAATTTCATTCCTTTTTATGGCTGAGTAGTATTCCATTGTATATGTATACCACATCTTCTTTATTCATTCATCTGTCAGTGGATACTTAGGTTGCTTCCATGTCTTGGCTATTGTAAATAGTGGTGCTGTGAACATAGGGGTGCATGTATCTTTTAGAATTAGAGTCTTCTCTGGATATATGCCCAGGAGTGGGATTGTAGGATCATATGGTAACTCTATTTTTAGTTTTTTTAAGGAACCTCCATACTGTTCTCCATAGTGGTTGTACCAATTTACATTCCCACCAACAGTGTGAGAGGGTTCCCTTTTCTCCACACCCTCTCCAGCATTTGCTGTTTGTAGATTTTTCGATGATGGCCATTCTGACCAGTGTGAGGTGATACCTCATGGCAGTTTTGATTTGCATTTCTCTAATAATTAGCAATATTGAGCATCTTTTCATGTGCCTCTTGGCCGTTTGTATGTCTTCTTTGGAGAAATGCCTGTTTAGATCTTCTGCCCATTTTTTTTTTTTTTTGCAGTATGCTGGCCTCTCACTGTTGTGGCCTCTCCCGTTGTGGAGCAAAGGCTCCAGACGTGCAGGCTTAGCGGCCGTGGCTCACGGGCCCAGCCTCTCCGCGGCATGTGGGATCTTCCCAGACCGGGGCACGAACCCGTGTCCCCTGCTTCGGCTGGCAGATTCTCAACCACTGAGCCACCAGGGAAGCCCTTTCAGCCCATTTACTGATTGGGTTGTTTGTTTTTTAATATTAAACTGTATGAGCTGTTTTTATATTTTGGAAATTAATCCCTTGTTGGTCATATCATTTGAAAATATTTTCTCCCATTCAGTGGGTTGTCTTTTCCTTTTGTAGATGGTTTGCTTTGCTATGCAAAAGCTTTTAAGTTTAATTAGGTCCCACTGGTTTATTTTTGTTTTTATTTTCACTACTCTAGGAGGTGGATCCAAAAAAATATTGCTGCCCTTTATGTTGAAGAGTGTTCTGCCTATGTTTTCCTGTACGAGTTTTATAGCATCTGGTCTTACATTTAGGTCTTTAATCCATTTTGAGTTTGTTTTTGTGTATGGTATTAGAGAATGTTCTAATTTCATTTTTCTACATGTGGCTGTCCATTTTTCCCAGCACCACTTATTGAAGAGACTATCTTTTCTCTGTTGTATATTCTTGCCTCCTTTGCCATAGACTAATTGACCATAAGTGTGTGAGTTTTTTCTGGGCTTGTTCTCCTGTTCCATTGGTCTATGTGTCTGTTTTTGTGCCAGTACCATACTGTTTTGATGACTGTAGCTTTGTAGTATAGTCTGAAGTCAGGGAGCCAGATTCCTCCAGCTCTGTTCTTTCTGAAGGTTGTTTTGGCTATTTGGAGTCTTTTGTGTTTACGAGAGAGTGGCATGGACATATATACACTACCAAATGTAAAATAGATAGCTAGTTGGAAGCAGCCGCATAGCACAGGGAGATCAGCTCAGTGCTTTGTGACCACCTAGAGGGGTGGGATAGGGAGGGTGGGAGGGAGGGAGACGCAAGAGGGAAGAGATGTGGGAACATTTGTATATGTATAACTGATTCACTTTGTTATAAAGCAGAAACTAACACACCATTGTAAAGCAGTTATACTCCAATAAAGATGTTAAAAATAAAAAAACAAAAAATCAAAAATTTTAAAATTATTTGTTCTAGTTCTGTAAAAATGCCATTGGTATTTTGATAGGGATTACATTGAATCTGTGGATTGCTTTGGGTAGTATGGTCATTTTAACAATATTGATTCTTCCAATCCAAGAATATGGTATATCTTTCCATCGGTTTGTATCATCTTCAATTTCTTTCATCAGTGTCTTAAAAGTTTTAGTAGTAATTCTTTAGCCATTCTTTTACTGAGTTTGCCATTTCTCTCAGATACCATATTATTATGGTATATTATTTTCTTACTCTATAAGTGGGAATAAAACTGTACTTTCCTCATAGGGCTTTTATGACAATTAAATGACATAATACATGGCAAATGATTAGTGTGCTATCTGACATTTAAAAGCACAGTAAATACTTGCTGATGTTATTGTCGTCACAGTTGTTATCATCATTAGCATTGTCATCATACCCACCCCATCATCATTTCCATTTGTCTGTTCTGACAATTAACCATCATATTTTACACACTACTTCTTATCACACTGCATTTAAACTTGTGCAGTAGCCTCCTAACTGATACTATTACCTCCAGTTTCTGTCCCATCCATGTGGTTTATTTACACTTTTCAGACAAATCTACCTAAAGTAGAATTTTTAATCAGGACACTGCCCAATTCAAGAATATCTCTCCATTGCTCATAGACTTAAATCTTGCTTTGGTGTTCAAATAACTCATTTTACTTATTTAAACTTTATAGTAGGTTTTTATTAAATATTTGTTGAATAAGTTGAATCAATGGTTCTATTATAGCACTTGAAAATTAGGTTACAGTGCAATTTCAGTGTACCTGTGGTTGATGTTAGTATTGTTTTCAGTTATGTAAATTTCTTCTTGTAAAAGGTAATCATTGATTTTTCTAAATGTAATTGTTTCTAAACATGATTGTTAGAACTTCTATTAGTTTAAAAAAATAAAATGATACTGACGGACTTGTAACGAAAAACAGTAGTTCCTGGCCTGACCATCTTTCTCCCCCTCCCCCATCCTACTTTAACTCTTAAATGTTTCTGATGGTTGTTGTCTTCTTTTAATATAATATGCTTTTATCAGGCTGTTAACTTTATAAGTTTTAATTTTATTTATCTGCCATATATGAATATTTAGCCTTGTTCTATGATTTATCTGTCCTCTCTGATAAATTATATTATTATTTTTAGGAGCCCATTACTTGCTTCCCTTCTTACTTATCTGTATTTATATAGTATCAAGGTAGATGATACGTACATTTTGTCATGTAGCTACAATTAAATCATTGTTATTTTTCCTACTGGTTGACATTGTAGCTGCAGTTAAGTTTATAGTGTTTTTATTAATGCGACTATAAATTTTTTTTAAAAAAAATCATGTAAATAAGCTCTGATTTTATATTCTTTCTTAAACAGCCTTTTGTATCTCCTGGAGTTTCTAATTCCCATTTTTTTTTTTCCTTGTATTGCTTGGTATTATCATTTCCTTCAGTTGTTTTAAGATAGTGGTTCTCAATTAACAGCAATTTCCCCAACTCTCCACCTCCTGCAGGACACTTGGTAATGTCTGGAAACATTTTTGGTTGTCCCAACTTGGGGAGTGCTACTAGCATCTAGTGTGTAGAGCTCAGGACTGCTGCTGAACATCCTGCTCTGCACAGGGCAGCTTTCTTGGGTTGGGTCCATTTTCTGGTTTTGTTCTCTTTCTTAGTTTATTTCATTTCCTTATTAGATTACAACCTTATGTAATTTAATTTCCTGTGATGGAATTTAATTTCCTATGAATGGATAAAGGTAAATTTCCTGAGGTATTCCATATCTGAAACTATATTTTGCCCACACACCTGAGTGATATTTTGGATAGCTATGGGGTTATAAGTGGAAATCATTTTCTTTCATCTTTTTGAAGATATTAATCAGAGTAAATTTGGTGTCAGCCTCACTCTTCTTCCTTCTTGCCTTTTTCCCCCTTCTTTTTATTTTGTCTGTAAGTTTTTTAGTATTCCCTCTCTGTGTCCCTTGCATTCTGAAAATTCAGTTACGTGTCTGGGGTGTCCCCCCCCCCCCCCCCCCCACACACACACTTATTGTATTGGGAATTTTCCTTTTTTACTGGGTTTTCTCAAGTCATTAATTATGTCTTATGTTTGCTTTGGGAAATTCTCTTATTTATTTTTTTCTCTGCTAGTTTCTTCAATACTGTTTTTTGTTTTTAGAACTTTTATTAGGTGGATGTAGAATCCCCCGGATTAGTCCTTTACGTTCTCTTCTTTCTGGAAATAAATAAAACAGAGAGATTAATATACTAAAATCAGTAGTTTAAATACTCAAAATTGACTATTGTTAGCTAGTTCAATGACTTCTTTTTTTTTTATTTTTAATAAAAAAGGGAAGTTTCAGATAGAAATTCCCTTTACCCACATGTTCAGTCTGGTCCCCTTCTTTCCCTTTCCAGAAGCAACCCTGTTATGATTTTTGCATGTATTCTCTAAGGTCATTAAAGAGTGTATTTATCTATATGTGTAAATAAATAACATGTAGGATTGCTTAGTAGATAATTTAAGAATTTATATAGTTACTTTTTTTTTTTGCGGTACTCGGGCCTCTCACTGCTGTGGCCTCTCCCATTGCGGAGCACAGGCTCCGGGCACGCAGGCTCAGCGACCATGGCTCACGGGCCCAGCCGCTCCGCGGCATGTGGGATCTTCCCGGACCGGGGCACGAACCCGCGTCCCCTGCGTCGGCAGGCGGACTCTCAACCGCTGCGCCACTAGGGAAGCCCTATAGTTACTCTTTTACAGCCTGTTTTTCTGTCTTCTGTCCATGCTGGTGTATATAGATCTATTTGTCTTACTAACTGTGGACAAGGCCTTTGTCTTACTAACTGTGGAATACCCAGCACCAAGAACAGTAGGTGGCACATAGTAGGTATGATATATGTGTTTCTTTTTTTTTTTTAACTTTTTTTTTTTACTTTTTAAAAAGTACAAAATAATTTTTTCTTTTTCTTTTTTTTTTTTAACATCTTTATTGGAGTATAATTACAATGTTGTGTTAGTTTCTGCTGTATAACAAAGTGAATCAGTTATACATATGCATATATCCCCATATCCCCTCCCTCTTGTGTCTTCCTCCCACCCTCTCTATCCCACCCCTCTAGGTGGTCACAAAGCATGAAGCTGATCTTGTGCTACGTGGCTGCTTCCCACTAGCTATCTATTTTACATTTGGTAGCGTATATATATCAACGCCACTCTCTCACTTCATCCCAGCTTACCCTTCCCCCTCCCCATGTCCTCAAGTCAATTCTCTACATCTTTGTCTATTCCTGTCCTGGCCCTAGGTTTGTCAGAACTTTTTGTTTTTTTAGATTCCATATAAATGTGTTAGCATATGGTATTTGTTTTTCTCTTTCTGACTTACTGCACGCTGTATGACAGACTCTAGGTCCATCCACCTCACTACAAATAACTCAATTTCGTTTCTTTTTATGACTGAGTAATATTCCATTGTATGTATGTGCCACATCTTCTTTATTCATTTATCTGTCGATGGACACTTAGGTTGCTTCCATGTCCTGGGTATTGTATATAGTGCTGCAATGAACATTGTGATACATGACCCTTTTTGAATTATGGTTTTCTTAGGGAATATGCCCAGTAGTGGGATTGCTGGGTCATATGGTAATCTATTTTTAGTTTTTTAAGGAACCTCCATACTGTTCTCCATAGTGGCTGTATCAATTTACATTCGCACCAACAGTGTATGAGGGTTCCCTTTTCTCCACATCCTCTCCAGCATTTATTCTTTGTAGATTTTTTGATGATGGCCATTCAGACTGATGTGAGGTGATACCTCATTGTAGGTTTGATTTGCATTTCTCTAATGATTAGTGATGTTGAGCATCCTTTCATGTGTTTGTTGGCAATCTGTGTATCTTTTTTGGAGAAATGTCTGTTTAGTTCTTCCACCCATTTTTGGATTGGGTTGTTTGTCTTTGTGATATTGAGCTGTGTGAGCTGCTTGTATATTTTGGAGATTAATCCTTTGTCAGATGCTTCATTTGCAAATACTTTCTCCCATTCTTCACAATGTTGATTCTTCCATTCCAGGAACATGGTATATCTCTCCATCTGTTTGTATTGTCTTTAATTTCTTTCATCAGTGTCTTATAGTTTTCTGCATACAGGTTTTATGTCTCTTTAGGTAGGTTTATTTCTAGGTATTTTACTCTTTTTATTGCAGTGGTAAATGGGAGTGTTTCCTTAACTTCTCTTTCAGATTTTTCATCATTAGTGTATAGGAATGCAAACAATTTTTGTGCATTAATTTTGTATTCTGCAATCTTACCAAATTCATTGATTAGTTCTAGCAGTTTTCTGGTAGCATCTTTAGGATTCTCTATGTATAGTATCATGTCATCTGCAAGCAGTGACAGTGTTACTTCTTCTTTTCTGATTTGGATTCCTTTTATTTCTTTTTCTTTGACTGCTGTGGCTAAAACTTCCAAAACTATGTTGAATAATAGTGGTGAGAGTGGGCATCCTTGTCTTGTTCCTGATCTTAGTGGAAATGGTTTCAGTTTTTCATCATTAAGAACGATGTTGGCTGTGGGTTTGTTGTCATAAATGGCCTTTATTATGTTGAGGTAAGTTCCCTCTATGCCTACTTTCTGGAGGGTTTTTATCATGTATCTGTGTTGAATTTTGTCGACAGCTTTTTCTGTATCTTGAGATTATCATATGGTTTTTATCCTTCAGTTTGTTAATATGTATCACATTGATTTGCGTATATTGAAGAATCCTTGCATTCTTGGGGTAAAACGCACTTGATTACAGTGTATGATCCTGTTAATGTGCTGTTGGATTCTGTTTGATAGTATTTTGTTTAGGATTTTTGCATCTACATTCATCAGTGATACTGGCCATAGTTTTCTTTTTTTGTGACATTTTTGTCTGGTTCTGGTATCAGGGCAATGGTGGCCTAGTAGTATGAGGGTGGGAGTGTTACTCCCTGTGCTCTATTTTGGAAGAGTTTGAGCAGGATAGGTGTTAGCTCTTCTCTAAATGTTTGATAGAATTCACCTGTGAAGCCATCTGGTTGGGCTTTGGTTTGTTGGAAGATTTTTAATCACAGTTTTAATTTCAGTGCTTGTGATTGGTATGTGTATATTTTCTGTTTTTTCCTGGTTCAGTCTCAGAAGATTGTGATTTTCTAAGAATTTGTCCAGTTTTTCCAGGTTGTCCATTTTACTGGCACATAGTTGCTTCTAGTAATCTCTCATGATCCTTTGTATTTCCGCAGTGTCTGTTGTTACTTCTCCTTTTTTCATTTCTATTTCTGTTGATTTGAGTCTTTTCCCTTCTTTTTCTGATGAGTCTTGCTCATGGTTTATCAATTTTGTTTATCTTCTCAAAGAACCAGCTTTTAGTTTTATTGATCTTTGCTATCGTTTCCTTCATTTGTTTTTCATTTATTTCTGATCTGATCTTTATGATTTCTTTCCTTCTGCTAACTTTGGGGTGTTTTTGTTCTTCTTTCTCTAATTGGTTTAGGTGCAAGGTTAGGTTGTTTATTTGAGATTTTTCTTATTTCTTGAGGTAGGATTGTATTGCTATAAACTTCCCTCTTAGAACTGCTTTTGCTTCATCCCATAGGTTTTGAGTCATCGTGCTTCCATTGTCATTTGTTTCTAGGTAATTTTTGGTTTCCTCTTTGATTTTTTTCAGTGATCTATTGGTTATTTAGTAGTGTATTCTTTAGCCTCCATGTGTTTGTAATTTTTACAGTTTTTTTCCTGTAATTGATATCTAGTCTCATAGTGTTGTGGTCAGAAAAGATACTTGATATGATTTCAATTTCCTGAAATTTACCAAGGCTTGATTTGTGACCCAAGATATGACCTATCCTGGAGAATGTTACATGAACAGTTAAGAAGAAAATGTATTCTGTTGTTTTTGGATGGAATGTCCCATAAATATCAATTAAGTCCATCTTGTTTAATGTATCATTTAAAGCTTGTGTTTCCTTATTTATTTTAATTTTGGGTGATCTGTCCATTGGTGAAAGTGGAGTGTTAAAGTCACCTACTATTATTGTGGTACTGTTGATTTCCCCTTTTATAGCTGTTAGCATTTGCCTTATGTATTGAGGTGCTCCTATGTTGATTGCATATATATTTATAATTGTTACATCTTCTTCTTGGATTTATCCTTTGATCATTATGTAGTGTCCTTCTTTGTCTCTTGTGACAGTCTTTATATTAAAGTCTATTTTGTGTGATAAGAGAATTGCTACTCCAGCTTTCTTTTGATTTCCATTTGCATGGAATATCTTTTTCCATTCTCTCAGTTTCAGTCTGTATGTGTCCCTAGGTCTGAAATGGGTCTCTTGTAGACAGCATATATATGGGTCTTGTTTTCATATCCATTCAGCCTATGTCTTTTGGTTAGAGCATTTAATCCATTTACATTTAAGGTAATTATTGATATGTATGTTCCTATTCCCATTTTATCAGTAGTTTTGGGTTTGTTTTTGTAGGTCTTTCCCTTCTCTTGTGTTTCCTGCCTAGAGAAGTTCTTTTAGCATTTGTTGTAAAGGTGGTTTGGTGGTGCTGAATGCTCTTAGCTTTTGCTTGTCTGTAAAGGTTTTAATTCCTCTGTCGAAACTGAATGAGATCCTTTGCTGGGTAGAGTAACTTTTTTTGTAGGTTTTTCCCTTTCATCACTTTAAATATGTCCTGCCACTCTCTTCTGGCTTGCAGAGTTTCTGCTGAAAGATCAGCTGTTAACCTTATGAGGATTCCCTTGTATGTTATTTGTTGCTTTTCCCTTGCTGCTTTTAATATTTTTTCTTTGTATTAAATTTTTGATAGTTTGAATAATATGTGTCTTGACGTGTTTCTCCTTGGATTTATCCTGTATGGGACTATCTGTTCTCCTGCACTTGATTGACTATTTCTTTTCCCATATTAGGGAAGTTTTCAAGTATAATCTCTTCAAATAATTTCAGTCCCTTTCTTTTTCTCTTCTTCTTCTGGGACCCCTATAATTCGAATGTTGGTGTGTTTAATGTTGTCCCAGAGGTCTCTGAGACTGTCTTCAATTCTTTTCATTCTTTTTTCTTTTTTCTGTTCTGTGGTGGTTATTTCCACTATTTTATCTTCTAGGTTACTTATCCGTTCTTCTTCCTCAGTTATTCTGCTATTGTTTCCTTCTAGAGAATTTTCAATTTCATTTATTGTGCTGTTCATCATTTGTTTGCTCTGTAGTTCTTCTAGGTCCTTGTTAAACATTTTTCATTTTCTCCATTCTGTTTCTAAGATTTTGGATCTCCTTTACTGTCATTACTCTGAATTCTTTTTCAGGTAGATAGCCTATTTCTTCTTCATTTGTTTGGTCTGGTGGGTTTTTACTTTGTTCCTTCATCTGCTGTGTATTTCTATGTCTTCTCATTTTGTTTAACTTACTGTGTTTGGGATCTCCTTTTTGTAGGCTCCAGGTTTGTAGTTGTCGTTGTTTTTGGTGTCTGCCCCCAGTGGGTAAAGTTGGTTCTATGGGTTGTGTAGGGTTCCTGGTTGAAGGGACTGGTGCTTGTGTTCTGGGAGATGAGGCTGGATCTTGTTTTTCTGGTGGGCAGGACCGTGTCCAGTAGTGTGTTTTGGGGTGTCTGTGAACTTATTTTGATTTTAGGCAGCCTCTCTGCCAATGGGTGGGGTTGTGGTTCTGTGTTGTTAGTTTTTGGCATGCGGTGTCCAGCACTGGAGCTTGCTGGTCATTGAGTGGAGCTGGGTCTTAGCGATGAGGTGGAGATCTGTGGGAGAGCTCTCACCGATATTTCGTGATGCCAGGAGGTCTCTGGTCGTCCAGTGTTCTGGACTTGGCTCTCCCACCTCAGAGGTTCTGGCCTGACAGATGGCCGGAGCACCAAGGCCCGGTCAGCCACATGGCTCAGATGAAAAGGGAGAATAAAAAGAAAAAAGTAAAATAAAATAAAGTGAAATAAAGTTATTAAAATAAAAAAATGGTATTTAAATAAAAAATAAAAATGTAATTAAAAAAAAGAGCCACCAAACCAATAAACAAATCCATCAATGATAACAAATGCTAAAAACTATGCTAAGATAAACAAAAATCAAAAACTAGTTAGGCACATACAGCAAACCCTAAGTCTACAATTGCTCCCAGAGTCCACCACCTTAATTTTGGGATGATATGTTGCCTTTTCAGGTATTCCACAGATGCAGGATGCATAAGTTGATTTTGGAGATTTAATCCGCTGCTCCTGAGGCTGCACAGAGAAGTTTCCCTTTCTTTTCTTTGTTTGTGCAGCTCCTGGTGTTCGGCTTTGTATTTGGTCCCGCCTTTGCATGTAGATCGCCCTCTGGCATCTCGTTTGCCCAGACAGGAGGGGGTTAAAGGAGAAGGTGATTAGGGTGCTCTGGCTCACTCAGGCTGGGGAGAGGGTGGGATACAGAATGGGGTGCGAGCCTCTGGCGTCAGAGGCCAGTGTGATGTTCCAATAGCCTGAGGCATGCTGTTTGTTCACCAAGTGAAGTTTTCCCTGGATCACGGGACCCTGGAAGTGGTGGGCTGCACAGTCTCCTGGGAGGAGAGGTGTGGATAGTGACCTGTGCTAGCATACAGGATTCTTGGTGCCTGCGTTTCATGCTTGTCTCTGATGTTTGCGCTGATAGCCGCGGCTCCTGCCTGTCTCTGAAGCTCATTTAGGTGGGGTTCTGAATCTCCTCTCCTCGCGCACCCTGAAACAATGGTCTCTTGACTCTTAAGCAGTTCCAGACTTTTTCCCGGACTCTCTCTTCGTTAGCTGTGGCCCACTAACCCCCTTCAGGCTGTGTTCATGCAGCCAACCCCAGTCCTTTCCCTGGGTTCTGGCCTCTGAAGCGTGAGCCTCAGCCACCAGCCCCTACCCGCTACAGCGGGTGAGCAAACAAGCCTCTCAGGCTGATGAGTCCT
>RJWK010022407.1:0-29913 GCA_004363435.1 Platanista minor
TTCTGACGAACCTAGGGGCAGGACAGGAATAAAGACACAGATGTAGAAAATGGACTTGAGGACACGGGGAGGAGGAAGGGTAAACTGGGATGAAGTGAGAAAGTAACATTGACATAAATCCACTACCAAATGTAAAATAGATAGCTAGTGGGAAGCAGCTGCATCTCACAGGGAGATCAGCTCAGTGCTTTGTGACCACCTAGAGGGGTGGGATAGGGAGGGTGGGAGGGAGATGCAAGAGGGAGAGGATACGGGGATATATATGTGTACATATAGTTGATTCACTTTGTTATACAGCAGAAACTAACACAACATTGTAAAGCAATTATACTCCAATAAAGAGGTTACAAAAAAAGAAAAAAAAAGAATAAAATAATGTCATTTACAGCAACATAGATGGACCTAGAGATTATCATATTAAGTAAAGTAAGTCAGGCTGAGAAAAATATAATGTGATATCATTAATATGTGGAATCTAAAAATATGATATAAATAAACTTATTTACAAAACAGAAATAGACTCACAGACCTAGAATACAAACTTATTGTTACCAAAGGGTATCACAGGGTGTGGGGGTAGTGATAAATTAGGAGTTTGTAATTGACATATACACACTGCTATATATAAAATAGATAAACAACAAGGACATGGAACTGTAGCACATGGAACTATATTCAATACCTTGTGATAACATATAATGGAAAAGAATCTGAAAAAGAATATATATATATATATATGTATATGTGTATATACACTCACACGTATATGTATATGTATGTATATATATATGTGAATCACTTTGCTGTACACCTGAAACTAACACAACATTTTAAATTAACTATACTTCAATTTTAAAAATAGTTAAAAATAAATATATTTTTATGGGAAGTTTTCAAACTTTACGAAATGACTCTAAAGTTTATCAGGAAAAATAAATATTTAGAAACAGCAGGAAGCATTTGAAAAACATGAGTAATTAGTGGAGGTTATCCCTACCAGGTTTAAATACACATTAGAAATCCTTGACCATTGAAATATGTTAGTTGTAGGAGAATATATCAAAGTAGAAGGAGGAGGGGGCAGAGGGGAAAGAGGAGGAGAAAGAGGAAGAGAAATGGCACCAAAATTGAACCTTCTAGATGGTGTATAACCAGACATATTAAATAGAAAATTTTAAAAATATTACTTAATAATGTTGCCAGGTTATTTCACCTGTTTGGGGTATATAGGTTTAGATATTTCCTCATCACAAACAAAAATAAATTCTAGATGGATTAAAAAATAAAGTGTTTTGACAATTTATTAAAAAAACACGAGGCTAAAATTTATAAAAGTCAGTGGAAGGAAATGGAATTTTCCAAGAGGGATGTAACAGAAAATATCAAAAAGTAAAAGCATAGTAATATGTAAAATCTTTGTATAAAAATACCCATAATTATAACATAAATAATATATTTATAGCAAATGCCAAAGAAGAATAAATATTTGTAGCAAATATGTATATTTAACATAGAAAGAGTTAATCGAAAGTTATCAATAAATATTCTAATTCCAGTAGATCAAGAGGAATTCAAATAATTGAGAAGGTTTGTGGAGTGAATTCTACATCCCATATATTGTGCAAGAAATAGAGAACACAAAGACAATTAGTAATTTTCCTGACTTCAGGGAGCTTATAAACCAATGAACATAGACAATTAACACATTTTTATCTCATCACTTGAAATACCTCTACAAGTTTCAAACTTGACTACATTTCTAACTTGGTCGATTTGGGCTGCTACAGAATACCACAGACTGAGTGGAACAACAAACATTTATTTTTCACACTTTCAGAGGCTTGGAAGTCCAAGATCAAGGTGCCAGCAGATTTCCTGTCTGGTGAGGGTCCACTTTCTGGTTCATAGACAGCCATCTTTTTGCTGTGTCCTCACATGGCAGAAGAGTCAGGAGAGCTCTCTGGGGTCTCTTATACGTGCATTAATTTCATTCATGAGGTCTCCACCTTCATGAAGTAATAATTTCCAAAAGGGCCCAACTCCAAATACAACCACATTATAAATTATTTAACTTATGAATTTGGACACAAGCTCTCAGTCTATAACAAAATTCAAAAGTAGGAGGAATTAATTATATGAATTCTGATAAACTCAAGTGCTTTATATTAATTGGTGAATAGTATTATGTTTGGGAAAATTTTGAGATAATATAAGAAATCTCCATGTAATAATAATACGGGTAAAAATCAGGATATAATGCTTCTCATACAGTCTGATTTACCATTGAAAATCACCCATTGTCCCATAGTCTAAAGCCCTCATGAATCCAGACTAAATAAGGGAGGCAGAATAATAAGTTCCATTTGCCACATGTTTCCAAACATAGTAAAGGAAGATAATATTTTGTTTCAAGCTTGGTTTGGACAGAGAGAGGATTTTATGAATGATGTCTCTGTCAAATAAAATATATTCTGCCCTCTTTATTACTTAACAATCTGTGTTTCATTAATAAGAGAGATGAGAATGATATATGTTTCCAGTAACTTTCTTAAAAGTGATATATGAAATATCTGGTGTCAAGTCTTCTGGTGCATGTTTTTTAACTGAAGTATAGTTGATTTACAAAATAATATTAGTTTCAGGTGTACAACATTTTGATTCAATATTTTTATAGATTGTACTCCATTTAAAGTTATTAGAGGGCTTCCCTGGTGGCGCAGTGGTTGAAAGTCCACCTGCCGATGCACGGGACATGGGTTCAGGCCCCGGTCCAGGAAGATCCCACATGCTGCGGAGTGGCTAGGCCCGTGAGCCATGGCTGCTGAGCCTGCGTGTCTGGAGCCTGTGCTCCACAACGGGAGAGGCTACAACAGTGAGAGGCCAGCGTAAAAAATAAATAAATAAAGTTATTAGAAAATAATTGCTATATTTCTCTGTGCTCTACAATATATCCTTGCTGCTTATAAATTTTATAGATAGTAGTTTGTATCTCTTGATCCCGTACCCTTATCTCACCCCTCCCCCATTCCTTCTCCCTTCTGGTAATCACTAGTTTTTCTCTCTATCTGTGAGTCTGTTTCTGTTTTGCTATATAATCTCATGTGTTTTCTTTATTTAGGATCCATGTATAAGTGATTACATAGAATATTTGTCACTATCTGAATCATTTCACTAAGCATAATACTCTCTAAGTCCATTCACATAGTTGCAAATTTCATTTTTTATGGCTGAGTAATATTCCATTGCATATATATACCAAATCTTCTTTATCCATTCATCTGGTGATGGACATTTAGGCTGCTTCCATATTTTAGTTATTACAAATAATGCTTCTGTGAACATTGAGGTGCATGTATCTTTTCTAATTAGTATTTTCATTTTCTTCAGGTATATACCCAGGAGTAGAATTGCTGGGTCTTATGGTAGTTCTACTTTTAGTTTCTGAGAAACCTCCAAACTGTTTTTCACAGTGGCTGCACCAATTTACATTCCCACCAACTGTGTAAAAGGGTTCCCTGTTCTCAACATCCTTGCCAACATTTGTTATTTGTCATCTTTTTGATGATAGCTATTCGGACAGGTGTGAGGTGATATCTCACTGTGGTTTTGATTTGCATTTCTCTGATGATTAGTGATGAGCATCTTTTCATGTGCCTTTTGCCCATCTACATGTCCTCTTTGGAAAAATGACTATTCAGTTCTTCTGTCTATTTTTGATGGAGTTGTTTGGGGTTTTTTGCTATTGAACTGTCTGAGCTGTTTATATATTTTGGATATTAACCCTTTATCAGTCATAACATTTGCAAGTATTTTCTCCAACTCAGTAGGTTGTCTTTCATTTTGTCGATGGTTTCCTTTGTTGTGCAAAAGTTTTTATATTTTATTATGTTGCATTTATTTATTTTTACTTTTATTTCTTTTGTCTTAGGAGATAGATCCAAAATATATTGCTATGATTTATATCAAAGAGCATTCTATCTATGTTTGCTTCTAGGACTTTTATGGTTTCTGGCCTTACATTTAAGTCTTTAATCTATTTTATTTTGTTTATGTACATGGTATGAGAAATTGTTCTAATCTCATTTTTTTCCATGTAGCTGTTCAGTTTTCCAGCACCACTTATTGAAGAGAATGTCTTTTTCCATTGTATATTCCTGCCTTCTTTGTTGTAGATTAATTAAGCATAAGTGGGTGTGTTTATTACTGGGATCCCTATTTTGTTTCATTAACCTATGTGTATATTTTCGTGCCAGTACAATTCTGTTTTGACACTGTAGCATTCTAATATAGTCTGAAATCAGGGAGCATGATACCTCCAGCTCTTTCTTTTTTCTCAGGATTGCCTTGGCAATTTGGGGTCTTTTACAGTTCCATAAAAAATTCAGATTATTTGTCTAGTTCTGTGAAAAATGTCACAGGTATTTGATGGGGATTGCATTAAATCAGTAGATTGCTTTGAATACTATGGACATTTTAATAATATTAATTCTTCCAATCCAAGAACATAGGATACCTTTCCATTTCTTGATATCATCTTCACATTCATGCCTCAATATTTTATAGTTTTCAGAGCATAGGCCTTTCACTTCCTTGGTTAAGTTTATTCCTAAGAATTTTATTCTTTTTTAATGTGAATTTAAATGGGATTGTCATCCTTTCTCTTTCTCATTTGTCATTAATATTGAATAGAAAAACAACACATTTCTGTATAATAATCTTGTATCCTGCAAAAGTACTGAAATCATTTTTTAGTTCTAATAACTTTGTAGTTCTTATTGGGGAAATTTTTGGGTTTCCTACATATAGTATCATGTCATCTGTGAATAGTGACAGTTTTATTTCTTTCCATCCAAACTGCATTCCTGTTATTGCTTTTCATTGTTTGATTCCTTTGCCTAGGACTTCCAATATTATGTTAAATAGACGTGGAGAGAGTGGGCATCCTTGTCTTTTCCTGATTTTAGAGGAAATGCTTTTAGATTTCACCATTGAGTATGACATTGCTGTAGGTTTGTCATAAATGGCCTTTATTATGTTGAGGTATGTTCCCTCTATGTCCACTTCCTGGAGAGTTTTTATCATAAATCGTTGTTGAATTTTGTCAAAAGCTCTTTCTACATCTATTGAGATAATCATATGATTTTTATTCTTCAATTGGTTGCCTTATTGATCTTCTGTCTGGATAATCAATCCATTGATGTCAGTGAGGTGTTAAAGTCTCCTACTCTTACTGTATTATTGCCCAGATCTCCCTTTATATCTGTTAGTATTTTCTATATGTAGGTGCTCCTATATTGGGTGTATATATGTTAATGAGTGTAATATCCTCTTCTTTTACTGATCTCTTTATCATTATATAATACCTGTCTTTCTTTATGGCATTCATTTTGTAAAAACATCATTATTGGAGTATAATTGCTTTACAATGGTGTGTTAGTTTCTGCTTTATAACAAAGTGAATCAGCTATACATACACATATATCCCCATAACTCCTCCCTCTTGGGTCTCCCTCCCACCCTCCCTATCCCGCCCCTCTAGATGGTCACAAAGCACTAAGCTGATCTCCATGTGCTATGCGGCTGCTTTCCACTAGATATCTATTTTACATTTGGCAGCATATATTAGTCCATGCCAATCTCTCACTTTGTTCAAGCTTACCCTTCCCATCCCCGTCTCCTCAAGTCCCTTCTCTATATCTGCATCATTATTTCTGTCCTACCCCTACGTTCCTCATAACCATTTTTTGAAATATTCCATATATATATATAAGTTAGCATATGGTATTTGTTTTTCTCTTTCTGACTTACATAACTCTGTATGACAGACTCCAGTTCCATCCACCTTACTACAAATAACTCAGATTCGTTTCTTATTATGGCTGAGTAATATTCCATTGTATATATGTGCCACATCTCCTTTATCCATTCATCTGTCAATGGACACTTAGGTTGTTCCATATCCTGGCTATTGTAAATAGAGCTGAAATGAACATTGTGGTACATGTCTCTTTTTGAATTATGGTTTTCTCAGGGTATATGCCTAGTAGTGGGATTACTGGGTCATATGGTAGTTCTATTTTTTAGTTTTTTAAGGAACCTCCGTACTGTACTTCATAGTGGCTATATCAATTTCCATTCCCACCAACAGTGCAAGAGTGTTCCCTTTTCTCCACACCCTCTCCAGCATTTATTGTTTGGAGATTTTTTGATGATGGTCATTCTGACTGGTGTGAAGTGATACCTCTTTGTAGTTTTGATTTGCATTTCTCTAATGATTAGTGATATTTAGCATTCTTTCATGAGTTTGTCGGCAATCTGTATATCTTCTTTGGAGAAATATCTAATTAGGTCTTCTGCCCCTTTTTGGATTGGGTTGTTAGTTTTGTGGATATTGATCTGCATGAGATGCTTGTAAATTTTGGAGATTAATCCTTTGTCAGTTGCTTCATTTGCAAATATTTTCTCCCATTCTGAGGGCTGTCCTTTGGTCTTGTTTATGGTTTCCTTTACTGTGCAAAAGCTTTTAAGTTTCATTAGGTCCCATTTGTTTATTATTGTTTTTATTTCCATTTCTCTAGGAGGTGGGTCAAAAAGGATCTTGCTGTGATTTATGTCATAGAGTGTTCTGCCTATGTTTTCCTCTAAGAGTTTTATAGTTTCTGGCCTTACATTTAGGTCTTTAATCCATTATGAGTTTATTTTTGCATATGGTGTTTGGGAGTGTTCTACTTTCATTCTTTTACATGTATCTGTCAAGTTTTCCCAGCACCACTTATTGAAGAGGCTGTTTTTTCTCCATCGTATATTCTTGCCTCCTTTATCAAAAGTAAGGTGACCATATGTGTGTGGGTTTATCTCTGGGCTTTCTATCGTGTTCCATTGACCTATATTTCTGTTTTTGTGCCAGTACCATACTGTCTTGATTACTGTAGCTTTGTAGTATAGTCTGAAGTTAGGGAGTCCAATTCCTCCAGCTCCATATTTCTTTCTCAAGATTGCATTGTCTATTTGGTGTCTTTTGTGTTTCCATACAAATTTTGAATTTTTTTGTTCTAGTTCTGTGAAAAATGCCATTGGTAGTCTGATAGGTATTGCATTCAATCTGTAGATTGCTTTGGGTAGTAGAGTCATTTCCACAATGGTGATTCTTCCAATCCAAGAACATGGTATGTCTCTTCGTCTGTTTGTATCATCTTTAATTTATTTCATCAGTGCCTTATAGTTTTCTGCATACAGGTCTTTTGTCTCCTTAGGTGGGTTTATTCCTAGGTATTTTATTCTTTTTGTTGCAATGGTAAATGGGAGTGTTTCCTTAATTTCTCTTTCAGATTCTTCATCATTGGTGTATAGGAATGCAAGAGACTTCGGTGCATTAATTTTGTATCCTGGTACTTTACCAGATTCATTGATTAGCTCTAGTAGTTTTCTGGTAGCATCTTTTGGATGCTCTATGTATTGTATCATGTCATCTGCAAACAGTGACAGCTTTACTTCTTCTTTTCTGATTTGGATTCCATTTATTTCCTTTTCTTCTCTGATTGCTGTGGCTAAAACTTCCAAAACTATGCTGAATAATAGTGGTGAGAGTGGGCAACCTTGCCCTTTTCATGTTCTTAGTGGAAATGTTTTCAGTTTTTCACCTTTGAAAATGATGCTGGCTGTGGATTTGTCATATATGGCCTTTATTTTGTTAAGGTAATTTCCCTCTATGCTTACTTTCTGGAGGTTTTTTTAATCATAAAAGGGTGTTGAATTTTTTCAGAAGATTTTTCTGCATCTATTGAGATGATCATATGTTTTTTTATCCTTCAGTTTCTTAACATGGTGTATCACATTGATTGATTTGCATATATCGAAGAATCCTTGCATTCCTGGTATAAACTCCATTTGAACATGGTGTATGATCCTTTTAATGTGCTGTTGGATTCTGTTTGCTAGTATTTTGTTGAGGATTTTTGCATCTCTGTTCATCAGTGATATTGGCCTGTAGTTTTCTTTCTTTGTGACATCTTTGTCTGGTTTTGGTTTCAGGGTAATGGTGGCCTCGTAGAATGAGTTTTGGAGTATTCCTCCCTGTGCTATATTTTAGAAGAGTTTGAGAAGGGTAAGTGTTAGCTCTTCTCTACATGTTTGATAGAATTCACCTTGTGAAGCCATCTGGTCCTGGGATTTTGTTTGTTGGAAGATTTTTAATCACTGTCTCAATTTCAGTGCTTGTGACTGGTCTGTTTATATTTTTTATTTCTTCCTGGTTCAGTCTAGGAAGGTTGTGCTTTTCTAAGAATTTGTCCATTTCTTCCAGCTTGTCCATTTTATTGACATACTTTTGCTTGTAGTAATCTCTCATGATCCTTGCTGGCCACTGGGGGCCGCCAGGTCTTTCTGTTGAGATGGAGACACCTGGGAGGGCTCTTGCCAATTAATATTCCCTGGGGCTGGGAGTTCTTTGGAAGTCCAATGTCCTGGACTCGGCTCTCCCACCTCAGCAGCTCAGGTCTTACCCCTGTCCAGAGCACCATGACCCCGCAAGCCATATGGTGTGGAAGAAAAGGGAAAAAAAAAGAAAACAAACAGACACACAGAAGGAAACACACACACACACACACACACAGAGGAGAGAAGACAAAAAAGAGGAGAGAAACCAAACAAATAAACGAACACAAAAGTGAAAACAAACACTGAAAGTAAATAACAATAACATAAAACCAAAAACAAATTAAAAGCAGAAAGCTAACTCTAGGTAGGTCTCTGGACCTTCTGTGGGCACTGTGGGGCCAGCTCAGACTCTGACCTGGCCTTACTCCTGCATGTACTTGTCCCCAAAATCCACAGGCTCAATTGTGGGAACACTTATTATCTATTCAGATATTCCACAGATGCAGGGTTTACCAGGCTGATTGCAGGGATTTAATCCGCTCTTCCTGCAACTGCACAGAGAGATTTCCCTTTCCCTTCTTTGATCTCACTACCCCTGGAATTCAACTTTGGTTTTGGCCCTGCCTCTGCACTGGGTCACCCTCAGGCGTCTGTTCCCCGCCCAAGCAAGAGGGGGCAAAAGCAATGGCTGATTAGGCTCACTTGCTCACTCAGGCCAGGGAGAAGGAGGGATACGACAGTCACAGTTAGGATGTTCAGGGACTGACTTAGGGGCAGAGGCCAGCAGGAAGTTGCAACAACCTGAGGTGTGCCATTTGCTCTCCCGGGGAAGTTGGCTCCAGCTTGCAGGACCCTTGGGTTGCAGAGACTCCCATGAGGGTTTGGCCGCAGACTCGCAGTGGTGGGTTACACAGACTCCCATGAAGGTTTGGCCGGTGACCTGTGCTTGCTCACAGGAACCTTGGTGGCAGCGGCGGCTGCAGTAGTTAGCCATCGTGCCCACCTCTGGGGTCCTAGATACCAGGTGCAGCTTGCGCCTAGCCCTAGAGTTCATGTAGGTGGTTCCCTCCTCTCTGTGAGCACACAGAGAAAGAAGCTCCTGTGGCGGGCCACCCCTCTTCTCATGCACCCACAACAATGGTCCCTTGCCTCTGTGGAAGGCCCAGCTTTCTTCCCAGACTCCCTCAGCTGTGGTGCACTAGCCTCCTCAGGCTGTCTTCATGCAGACAACTGCAGTTCTCTCCCTGGGGTCTGACCTCTGCCCAAGCCTCAGCACCCAGTCCCCACCCACCCTGGCAGGCAAGCAAGCGTCTCAGGCTGGGCAGTGCTGGTTAGCACCGATCCTCTGTGTGGGATTCTCTCTGCTTTGCCCTCTGCACCCTTGTTGCTGCACTCTTCTATGAGGCTCTGAAGCTCCCCCATGTCCCTGCCAGTCAGGGGGCTACCTAGTGTGTGGAAACATTTCCTCCTTCACACCTCCCTCCCAGAGGTGCAGGTCCTGTCCTAATTCTTTGTCACTTTTTTTATCTCCTGTTTTCTGTTGCCTTACCCAATTATGTGGAGATTTTCTTGCCTTTTTGGAAGTCTGAGTTCTTCTGCCAGTGTTCAGTAGGTGTTCTGTACGAGTTGTTCCACATGTAGATGTATTTTTGATGTATATGTGGGGAAGAAGGTAAGCTCCACGTCTTACTCCTCTTCCATCTTCCCAAAACTCCCATCCTTTCACTTTCAATCTTTGTGTGTCTTTCAGCCTAAACTGAGTCTGTCATAGGCAGCATAATGTAGGTTCTTGTTTTTTTTATACAATCTCTACCTCTATGTCTTTTGATCAGCACATTTATCCCATTGACTTTTAAAGTAATTATTGATAGGTATGTAATTACAGACATTTTAATCCTTGTTTTCCAGTTGTTTTTGTAGTTCTTCTTTGTTCTTTTCTCCTTTTTGTTTTTCCTTCTGGGGTTTGATGATTTTCTTTTGTAGTATGCTTGTATTCCTTTCTTTTTGTTCTCTGTGATTCTACTGTATGTTTTTGATTTGTGGTTATCATGTAGTACAAGTATGTTGACCCACAACTATACATATCTGCTTTAAACTGATAGTCATTCAAGTTCATACTCATTCTAAAAGATCTACATTTTTATACTCCCCTCTCCCACATTTTGTGATTTTGATATCCTATTTTACATCTTTATACTTACCCTTTTGCTATTAATTGTAGTTATAATTGCTTTTACAATTGTTTGGGTTTTTTTTGTTTTTTGTGGTACGCGGGCCTCTCACTGTTGTGGCCTCTCCCGTTGTGGAGCACAGGTTCTGGACACGCAGGCTCAGCGGCCATGGCTCATGGGTCCAGCCACTCCACGGCATGTGGGATCTTCCCGGACCGGGGCACAAACCCACGTCCCCTGCATCAGCAGGCAGACTCTCAACCACTGCGCCACCAGGGAAGACCAATTGTTTGTTTTTTAATCTATGTACTGGTATATTTAAGTGATTTTCAATCCTTTTATATATTTAGCTTTCGTATTGTTATTTTCCCTTTCTTATAGATTCTTACTTCTTTTCTATTTAGAGAAGACCCATCAATATTTATTTTATGGTAGGTTCAGTAGTTCCAAGTTCTTTTCGTTTTTTTCTTGTCTGAGAAATTATTTATCTCTCCTTCTATTCTAAATGATAATCTTGCTGGGTAGTGTATCCTACATTGCAGGCTTTTCTGTTTGAAGAGTTTGAATATATCATGACACCCTGGCCTGCAAATTTCTGCAGAGAAATCAGCTGATAGCCTCACGGGGGTTCCTTTGTAACCGACTCTTTGTTTTTCTCTTGCTGCCTTTACAATCCTCTCTTTAAATTTCACCTTTTTCATTAAAATATATCTTGGTGTGAAACGGTTTGAGTTTGTCTTGTTTGGGATCCTCTGTGTTTCCTATAACTGGATACCTATTTCTTTCTTTAGGTCTGGACACTTTTCAGCCATAATTTCTTCAAATACATTTTTGATGCCCCCTCTCTCTCTTCTCCTTCTGGAACCCCTATCATGCATATGTTGCCATACTTTATATTAATCCATAGGTCTCATATGTTGCTTTTACATTTTTTTTTCATTTGTCTTTCTGTCTGCTGTTCTGACTGGATGATTTCCATTATTCTATCTTCCAGATCACTTATTTGTTCTTCTGCATTATTTAGTGTGCAATAACATCACTTCTAGATTGCTTTTTATCTCAACAATTGACTTGTCTATTTTTGATTGGTTCATCTTTAAAGTTTCTAGTTCCTTGTTACAGTGATCTGCATTCCTATTGATAACCTTTCTTAATTCCTTTAGCATTGTAATTACCTTCTTTTTGTACTTGCAATGTAGTAGATTGGTGAGGTCTGTTTCCTTTTTTTTGTTCTTTTAGGGTATTTCTCTTATTGTTTAAATTGGGAATAGTTCCTCTGCATTTTCATTTTACCTAACTTCCTCTCTATATATAAATTTAGGAGAAACAGTTAACTACTGTGGCCTTGAAGGGGTGTTTTAATTTGGGAACATCCCTTTGTAGACTGTGTGTCCAATATTTTTGGTGCAAGGGCTGGTTTTGGTATGGATGCCAGCCACGTCTTTCCTCAGAATGTGCTGACTGTTATCCCCTTGATAGGGGGTGTGGTTGGTGTTGTGGTGTCCAGAGACTGTGCTGGATGTGAGGCAGGTCTTCTTCCTCTTTGCTTCATGGCTATCTCTGTACCTGTAACCTGTGTGGCATGGTGTCTGCTCTGCAATTGTTAGAGTAGAAGCCCTGAGGGTTGGATTCCATTAAGCTCCATTGCCCTTGATTGAATGCCCTACCTTAAAGGAAGTGATTGCTGAAGCATGTGAGGCCAATGAGGTTTCAGCAAACTTATGCACTGCCCATGTATGTGTCCATGGTTCTGCTCTGAAGCAGCCCAAGGTTGAGTCCTTTCTCTGCTGTGTTTGTCCCAGATCTAGTGCAAGGCTTTGATGTGGAGTAGGCTGGGGTTTGGGATTGGGTGTTGTGGCTGCGGGAATTGAGGTGGCCTTTGTGCTTCCTGAGATCTGGGCTGCCTCTGTGGCAGACTTCTCGCAGCACCTTTCTGCTCCAGATCTAGGGCTAAGCTTTGGCATGGAGTGGGTGGAGCCAGGGTGCTTTTGCTGGGAAAGAAAACACTGCATATTCCTGCCCAGGGCCTGTCTGACCAAGATTCAGTGTTAGCACATTCTTGTGGTGCCGACCACTGTGTACACTGACAGGGTTTGCCCATCTAGTTTCACCTTCTTGTGCACGAGCTGACAAAGTCTACACAGACTTGCCACCCACACCAGTGCATGCACTGAATGGTGTCCACAGCTCTGCCTAGATCACACACCCCAGGCACCTGGGTCTGTCACTTTGTAGCTAGACTGAATCTTTGCCTTGATATTGGGCTAGGCTGTGATGTGGGATGAGCAGAGTTGGGATGTTCACCACTTCAGATTGGGAAGTAGTGAGGTAGTAGTGAGGTAGTAGTGAGATAGTGAGGTGGCAGCAGCCAGTGCAAGGCTCTCTCTTCTCTGATTTTTAGCAAGCCAACATGTTCACACTTTTCATGAATAGAGTCTAGTTTTCTCCAGCCCTTCTATCTGTCTCAGTAGATTTCCCAGGAGGCAAGGGAGCTTGTCTCCTCTGTGCTGGACCTCAGGACTAGGTTTCCCAGATTATGAGTTGACCTACTCACAACCCAGGGTGAGGGTCCACCTTTGTGGATCTTCTCCTCCTTACAAATCCCGTCCAGGGGCACATGTCCTGACATGATGCCTTTATTTACTTGTCCTACCCAGTTACATGGAGATCTTTCTTGCAGCTTTGGTATTATAGGAGTTCTCCTGCCACTTTCCAGTTAGTTTTCCATGAGAATTGTTCCACATGTAGGTGTATTTTTGATGTATTTGTAGGGGAAGTTGAGCTCCACATCCTTCTGTCTTGATCCCCCTCTCAATAGTTATTTTAATAGTCATCTTTATTATGTGAATATACTGCAATACACTTAAGCCATCTTGTTTAACATTCAGTTTTGTTCTTTATATTTGCCTTTGATTCATTTGACAAATATTTAATAAGTGTTTGCCATATGTCAGGCACTGTGTATGTCACTAGGAATATAGCAAGTGTGTGTGTGTGTGTGTGTGTGTGTGTGTGTAGTCTTCATAACCCTTCAATTCAAGCTATTATAAATAATGTTACAGCAAAAAACTCGAATAATAAATCTATATCTGTCTTTTCTCAATATGTCTTTTGCATAGATTCTTAAGAGTGGAATTACTAAGTTAGTGGATATGAACATTACAAAGGCTGTTAATATAAATTGCCAAATATCTCATTAGAAAGGTTGTATCATTTTATGAGCTTGTAAAAGTTATGCAGGCAGGCATCATGTCTGTCTTCCTTATTATACAACTATATTCTCATCACGTAAGACAATGTCTGGCACATATTAGACGGTTTATACATGTTTTTAAAAAGTGAATGAGTAAACAAAATATCATCAACAATCTATCAGATAGTGGCTATCTCACCTCTCTTTGCCATAATGTAGTTTAATGGCTAAAAGTGTACTTTCAAGCTAGGCTACCCAGTTGTGCATTTTTCCGTTGTTTTTTAGTAGCTTCGTGAGCTTGGGAAAATTACTTGACCTCTGTAAGTCTCAGTTTTCTCATCTGTAAAGTGGAGCTAATGCAATTGTTGACCTCTTAGGGTTGTTGTAAAGATTAATACACTGATCCTTAAATATTGCCTGCCATATAATAAGCACTCAATAAATGTTAACTCTAGCTATTATTATAGTTTTAAAAATTCTATGTTAAAAGACTAAATTTACCAGTATAGTATCTCATTGTTATAAGCTGAATTCACTTGATCATGATTATATATACACATTCTGAGTCTTAGAGTTTCTCTTATTAATTTGTATACATTCTGTGTTAAAAACAAAAAAGATAAAACAAGCAAACGAACCTTAGAATCTTGAGTCAAATATATCTTGTTTGAATTCTGATTCTATCACTAACTTTGTGAACTTGAGGGAGGTAATTAACTTCTCTGTGCCTCCATTATGTCATCTATATGATGAAGATAGCAAAAATGTCTACTTCAAAAGCTTTTGCTAATGATTAAATGACCTATACTTACAAAGCACTTTTTAAACTTCCAGATATATAGTACAGTAATGGCTCAATCAGTGTTAGTTATTTCCACGTCTCACCAAGACTGCGACCCTCCTCTTGTTTCAAAATCACTTTCCATCCCTATTCCTTTTTCCATACTACTTCTAGACTAGTCTTACAAAGGACAGCTTTACTCACGATATTTATCTCTCTCTGCTCAAAAACCTAGACTGTCTCCCCATTATTTACTAAATTAAGCCCAAACTTAGCCTAGCATTTTAAATCTTTCCACTTTCTGATTTCAAATTACCTTTACAGCTTTCTCTACATCAATGCCTCTTCCCCAACTTGGACCCCTTGCTGTTCTCTGAATCGTCACTTTCACTTCTCCACACACTTACTGTTATGGACTGAGCATTTGTGTGCTCTTAAAATTCATAGGTTGAAGACCCAACCCCTAGCGTAATGGTATTAGGAGGTGGGGCTTTGGGGAAGTAATTAAGTTTAATGAGGCAATGAGGGTAGAACCCCCATGATGGTTTCAATGCCCTTATGAGAAGAGGGAGAGACACCAGAGCTTCCTATCTGTCCGCCATGTGAGGATACAGCCATCTGCAAGCCATGAAAAAGTTCTAACCAGGAACCAAAACTGACTGGCACCTTAATCTTGGACTTCCTAAACTTCACAACTGTAGAAATAAATGTCTGTTGTTCAAGCCACCCAAGCCTATGGTATTTTGTTATGGCAAAACAACCTAAGACACTTACTCATGCTAAACTTTTTGCTTGAAATGTCTTTTATTCCATGTATATCTCGCAAAATTCATGCAAGTCTGACTCAAATGCCATCTGTTCCAAGAAAGGTTTCTTGTCCCCTTGATGAAAAGATGTGCTTAGTGCCTCCTCTGAAGCCAAATTGCAGTACTTTGTATACTTGTGTATACATGGGACAATAAGCTGCTTAAGGCAGGGACATTGTCTCTTTTACCTTCCAGTGCTAAAATACCCAATAGGTGCTCAAAATCAACTTGTTAAATTGAAGGCCTACTAATTATAACTGAAATGCCAAAAAGAAGACTAATTACTGTGCTTGTTTCTCAGAATTCCAATACTAAGTTGCTTTGGTGAAAAGTAGGGGACTGTTGAATATGTCCTAGGAGGAAGATGAAAAGATTACTGAGAATATTTTTAGAAATGTATTTATTTGATAGAAAATGTTTTATGGACAACCTACTGGGTATATGTAAGGTGATTCTGTTGTAAGCATAGTCTTTGGTCCTAAAAGCTTAAAGTTTCTCAGACTAATACGTTTCAACTCATTTGCCAGGCAAGAGAGAAAGGGAGGCAGAGGAAGTGTGCAGGCAAGAATGGGTTAAAAAAACTTGCCAAAAGTTTTATAAAGATGCAATAGAGTTAGAGGGAGTAAAACAAACACAAAACAAAAACTTGATTGAGATGCCCAAATACAAGAAAACCACAGAATTTCGCCCTTCTTCCTACCCTGTCAGCCTAGCCTGAATCACTCATTCATCTTTTATTAATACATTTGTTCTATTCAACAGACCTTTACTGAGTGACTATTATGTGGAGGACTGTGCTTGGCCTGTAGGGGAGAAAAGGGAGCTCACAGTCTGGGAGCAGAGGTAGCTACATAAATAACAATTATACTAGCCAGACAGCATAAAGATTGTGTGTTCTGGGAAATCAAGAGGAGCAGGGGCCATTGGGCTGGAGTTAACTCACAGAGTGAAGCAAATCATAAAGTTTCTTCCTGCTGCTATTCAGTTCACTGGCAGCTCCAGAATCCGTGAGAAGCACCTCTGACATTTGTGGAACTTATGGCAATTGTGATCCTTTGACCACATATTTTCTTGTCAGTTTTTCTCCAAACTGGTGCAAAAAGGGTTTGGGGTGGCATTTGGGGATTTTTCTTCTCTTTATTGTTGTTTTCATTCTTAAGTTTGAATTCATTATATGTGTTGTCCATTCTTTCTCTGAATATGGTTTCCCCAATTTTAAAATGGAAGTTAGTAGGAAAAATACAGTACCATACACTATACAGCTTTTGCTTTATTGGCAGTGTTTCTGACACAGTCACGGATGCCTTTTTATTATAAAAGCCTAGCTGACCAGTTTTTCTGTACATTTGAGAATTTGATTCATCATAATCAGCTGCCAAATAACTTCTTATACAAATAATTCCTATCTAAAGAAGGTGTTTCATTTCTAGGAGTTTTATATCTTATGAGCCAGTCAACAGCACTTGTGGCACAGCTTCTAGGTGACAATGTATCAAGGGCTTTGAGGAATTTTTGAAACAGCACATGCAGCCCATGTCACAAACGACAAAACACTCACAGCTGTAATCAGCCATAAACGGCAAAAGATTCAGGATAAAGGGAGAAAGCAAGCCACATCAAGCTAATGGAACTAGTAGGCTGACCACAGACCACCATTTGGTGGGCACCAGTGTCTCATCACAAAGGCAACTAAACATTCATGTTACATCTGTCTGCTCCTTCTCAAATCATTGGGACAAACGGTCTCCATTCCTTAAGCCCTTTGCTTCTAGAACACAGCATGAAGAAGACAGATCTGGTGTTGGAATTGGATTGATGAAGATTTGAATCTGGATCTGTAACGTACTAACTCTGTGGCTGTGAGTAATTAATTGATTTCCCTTCTTCCATTGTGCAGAATGGAGATGGCAATCACACCTGCTTCACAGAATTATTTTGAAAATTCAATGAAATTATAAATACAAAGTGCATGGAAGAGAGTTTATGTACCCAACAAATACAAGTTCTTTTCCTTCTGCCCTTTTCATGAGATGCAAAGAACATAGCATTTAGGAGTCAGAAGATATCAACTAGTTATGTGACTCTGGTCAAGTCATACAAAGTTTCCAAGCCTCAGTTTTCTTCCCTTATTTACAAAGCTGTTGGAAGTGCTCCAGAGCAAAATGGACAAGAATATAAAAGTATTTTGCAAAACCATAGTGCAATGGAAATGTAAGGTGTTCTCATTAGTATGCTCAGCAGCACTTCTATTATCATGAGGAAGATAATCTGGTTATTGCCACTCTCCTAAATTTATTTTTAACCCTCCTTCCTCCTAAATTTATTTTCTAATAGAATGAGTCAAACTTGCTGCTGTTGCTAATTAAAATGCTCTTATACCTGAATGAAAATATCACCCGCCGTGTGCGTGTGTGTGCATGTGTGTGTGTGTGTGTGTGTGTGTGTGTGTGAATGGGTGATTCAGGGGTTGGGGGTTTCATATATCAATCTACTGTTTTAAACACCTCATCTCTTGGAAGTTTGAATTTCAGGCCATTTTTTTTTCCTCTAAGTCTCAGAGTAAACTAATTAGATTTGTTTTGTCCAGTACGTGTGTTTCTTTTTCTTATAAATGTATTTATATTGCAGAAGAAATTATGCAAACTAAAGAAAAGAATAAAATAACACATTGCCTTAGCACATCCACTGTTAACTTTTTGGTATTTTGATGCTTTTGCCAAGTGTTTCTCTCCATTGTGAAGGTAGAAATAAAATCAAAAGAAGAGAACAATACACAGCTCAATAAAAACAGATTTTCCTAAAATTAACAGCCATTCAGGAATATTTTTTGCCTTGTCATTCTGTCCTATGCCCACAGGCAAGGACTCTCTTACACTCTGGATATTCCTTACAAAAGCCCTTGTCAAAGTGTGGTTTTAGAACAACCTGCATCAAAGTCATCTAAGAGCATGTTAAAAATGCGGTGCCACAGGACCCTCCCAAGACCCATTGAATTAGAACATCTCGCAGTGGTGCTGCCAAACTACATTTTTAACAGGCTCCCCAGATGATTCTATAACAATAATGAATGTCTCAAATAAATGTAATAGAAAACTTTATAAAATATGCAAACATGGTAAAAAATTCAAACGGTTCAAAAGAGTATACAATGAAAAATAAACCTTCATATATCCCTGGTTGTACACTGCTCTCCTACCCAGACACAACCACTGTTACCCATTTGTTGAATACCCTCCTAGAAATATTTTTTAGCATATATAACCATTACAACTATATAAATATGTGTATGTATATGTGTATATATATTTATATATGTATATATATGCTTGATAATCTGCATATCAATAAACTAGACAATTGTGCTACACACTCCAGTTACACAATCATTATAGATACTGCCTAGTATAGTGTCTGGCATGGAATAGCTGCCCAAAATACTTTTTAAATTGAGATAATTCTAATATTGTATATTTCACTCATTTAAAGTATAAAATTCAGTGGATTTTAGTATATTCCCAATGTTGTGCAACCATCACCACTATTTATCTTGAGAACATTTTTATCATCCCCCAAAAGAAACCCCATACCCATTAGCAGTCACTCCCCATTCTTTTCCCCCAGCCCCTGGCAACCACCAATCTACTTTCTGTCTCTTTGGAATTGATTATTCTTGACATTTCATACAAATGAAAACATACAGTAAGTGACTTCTTGTGTCTGGCTATGTACACTTAGCATGTTTTCAAGGATCAACCTCATTGTACCATGTACTAGCGCTTTATACTCGCTTACCACAGCACCATTTATTTAAAGACTATTCTTTTCTCCATTGAATTATTTTGGCATTCTGGTTGAAAACCAATTAACCACGAATACATCATATTACTTCTGGACTCTAAATTCTATTCCATTAATCTATATATCTCTTCATATGCCAGTACCACAATGTATTTATTACTGTAACTTTGTAGCAAGTTTTGAAACCGGGAAGTATGAGTCCTCCAATTTTATTCTTATTTTTCAAGATTGTTTTGGCTATTCTGGGTACCTTATATTTCCATATACATGATTTTTTTTCCATCTACGTAGGTCTTCTTTAATGTACTTCAACAATATTTGCAGTTTTATTTTTCCTTTTGTATTGAAGTATAGTTGATTTACAATGTTTCAGGTGCACAGCAAAGTAATTCAGGTACACACATATTATATATATATATATAATATATATAATATATTATATATTTTCAGATTCATTTTCAGATTCTTTTCCATTATAGGTTATTACAAGATATTCAATGTACTTCCCTGGGCTGTACAGTAGGTCCTTGTTTATCTTTTTTATACGTAGCAGTGAGTACATGTTCATCTCACATTCCTGATTTATCCCTCCCCCCTTTCTTTTTTGGTAACCATAAGTTTGTTTTCTATGTCTGTGAGTCTATTTCTGTTTTCTAAATAGCTTATTTGTATAATTTGTTAGATTCCACATATAAGTGATAGCATATGATATTTGTCTTTCTCTCTCTGACTTACTTCACTTAGTATGATAATCTCTAGGTCCATCCAGGTTGCTTCAAATGGCATTATTTCATTCTTCTTTATAGCTGAACAATATTCCATTCATATGTATGTATGTGTATATATATGTATATGTGTGTATATGTAACACACATATATATATATACCACATCTTCTTTCTTGGCTATTATAAAGAGTGTTCCTATGAACATTGGGGTGTATGTATCTTTTCGAATTAGAGTTTTCATCTTTTCCAGATATATGCCAAGGAGTGGAATTGCTGGATCATATGGTAGCTCTATTTTTAGTTTCTTAAGGAACCTCCATACTGTTCTCTATAGTGGCTGCACCAATTTACATTCCCACCAACAATGTACAAGAGCTCCTTTTTCTCCACACCCCCTCCAGCATTTATTATTTGTAGACTTTACTTTTATCAGAGTATAGTTGCTTTACACTGCTGTGTTAGTTTCTGCTGTACAGCAAAGTGATGCAGCCATGCATATACATATATCCCATCTTTTTGGATTTCCTTCCCATTTAGGTCACCACAGAGCACCGAGTAGAGTTCCCTGTGCTATACAGTAGGCTCTTATTAGTTATCTATTTTATACATAATAGTGTATATATGTCAATCCCAATCTCCCAATTCATCCCACCCTCACCCCCTTTCCCCATTGGTATTGATATGTTGGTTCTCTACGTCTGTGTCTCTATTTCTGCTTTGCCAATAAGATCATCTTTACCACTTCTCTAGATTCCACATATATGAGTTACTATATGATATTTGTTTTTCTCTTTCTGACTTACTTCACTCTGTATGACAGTCTCTAGGTCCATCCACGTCTCTGGAAATGACACAATTTTGTTCCTTGTTTTTCTTTTTTTCTTTTTTTTGTGGTACACAGGCCTCTCACTGCTGTGGCCTCTCCCATTGTGGAGCACAGGCTCTGGACGTGCAGGCCCAGCAGCCATGGTTCACGGGCCCAGCTGTTCCACGGCATGTGGGATCCTCCTGGACAGAGGCACGAACCCTTGTCCCCTGCATCAGCAGGCGGAACCTCAACCACTGCGCCACCAGGGAAGCACAATTTTGTTCCTTTTTATGGCTAAGTAATATTCAATTGTATACATGTACCACATCTTCTTTATCCATTCATCTGTTGATGGACATTTAGGTTGCTTCTATGTCCTGGCTGTTGTAAATACTACCACAATGAACATTGGGGTGCATGTATCTTTTTGAATTATGGTTTTCTCTAGGTATATACCTAGTAATGGGATTGCTGGGTCCCATGGTAGTTCTATTTTTAGTTTTTTTAAGGAACCTCCATACTCTTCTTCACAGTGGCTGTATCAGTTTACATTCCCACTGGCAGTGCAAGAGGGTTCCCTTTTCTCCACACCCTCTCCAGCATTTATTGTTTGTAGATTTTTTGATGATGGCCATTCTGACTGGTATGAGGTGATACTTCATTGTAGTTTTGATTTGCGTTTCTCTAATAATTAGAGATATTGAGTATCTCTTCATGTGTTTGCTAACCTCCTGCATGTCTTCTTTGGAGTAATACCTATCTAGGTCCTCTGCCCATTTATTGATTGGGTTGTTTGTTTCTTTGATATTGAGCTATATAAGCTGTTTGTATATTTTGGAAATTAATTCCTTGTCAGTTGCATCATTTGCAAATATTTTCTCCAATTCTGTAGGTAGTCTTTTAGTTTTGTTTATGGTTCCCTGTACTGTGCAAAAGGTTTTAAGTTTAATTAGTTCCTAGTTGTTTGTTTCTGCTTTTGTTTCCATTACTCTAGGAGATGAATCTAAATTAATAATGCTGCCATTTGCAATGTTCTGCATACATGTTTTGAAGTTCTTTTGTCTAATTTATTCTTATATATTTTATTATTTTTAAGTTACATTAAATGTAATTATTTTCTTAATTTCATTTTTGAATTGTTTATTCCTAGTGTATAGAAATATAATTGATTTTTGTATATTGATCTCATATCTTGCAACCTTGATAAACTCATTTGTTATGTCTAATAGTTTTTTAGTTAATCCTTATGATGTTTTCTATATAGAAGTTCATGTCTTCTGCAAATAGAGGTAGTTTTATTTCTTCCTTTCCAATCATGGATTACTTTTATTTCATTCTCCTTCCTAATTGCCCTAGTTAGAATCTCTAGTACAATGTTGAATAAAAGTGAGAGTGCTCATCCTTGTCTTATTTCTGATCTTATGGGGAAAACATCTAGTCTTTACAATGAAATATTAAGATAGCTGTGGGTTTTGTGTACATGCATTCTATAAGGTTTAGGAAGTTCCTTTACATTCCTTGTATGTTGAGGGCTTTTACCATTAAAGGGTGTTGGATTTTAACAAATGCTTTTTCTGTGTCTATTGAAATGAACATATGGCTTTTATCCATTACTATAATAATATGGTATAGTACATTAAATGATTTTCACAGGTTGAACCAACCATGCAATCCAGGCATAAATCACACTTGGTCATGATATATAATCCTTTTTATATGTTGTTGGATTTGTTTTTTTAGTATTTTGTTAATGATTTATGTGTCTATATTCATAAGCAAAATTGGTCTGTAGTTTTACTTTCTTGTCAGGTTTTGATATCAGACTAATACTGGCCTTATAGAATGAGTTGAGTAGCATTCCCTCCTCTTCTACTTTGGAATAATGTGTGAAAATTTGGTATTAATCCTCTTGTTATTGATTTCTAATGATATACCATGGTCAGGGAAGTTATTTGGTATGATTTCAATCTTTGTGAATTTGCTAATTGTTTTATGGCTTAACATATGGTCTATCCTAGAAAATGTTCCATATGCCCTTGAGAAGAATGTGTATTCTGCTGTTGTCTAATGGATTAGATTGTTTTGTATATGTCTGTTAGTGTTATTTGATCTATAGTGTATTTTCAAATTTGCTGTTTCCTTATTGATTCTCTGTCTGAATGATATATCCATTGTTGAGAGCGGAGTACTGAAGTCCCCAGCTACCACTGTATTACAGTGTATTTCTCCTTTCAGCTCTGTTCACTTTTGCATTATATATTTAGGTGCCTAATTTGGCACATAAACATTTACAAATTTTATATCTTCTTGACATATTATCCTTTCATCATTGTATGACCTTTTTTGTCTCTTTTTACTGATATAAGAATAGCCACCCCTGCATTTTTTGGTTATCATTTGCTTGAAATATCTTTTTTCCATCCCCTCACACTTAGTCCATGTGTGTCTTTAAGGCTAAAGTGAATCTCTTGTGGGCAGAACTGTGTTGGATTTTATTTATCCATTCAAACATTCTTTGTATTTTTTTTCATCTTTATTGGAGTATAATTGCTATACAATGATATGTCAGTTTCTGCTTTATAACAAAGTGAATCAGATATATATATACATATGTTCCTGTATCTACTCCCTCTTGCGTCTCCCTCCCTCCAACCCATCCAGGTGGCCACAAAGCACTGAGCTGATCTCCCTGTGCTATGCGGCTGCTTCCCACTAGCTATCTATTTTACGTTTTGCAGTGTATGTGTGTACATGCCACTCTCTCACTTTGTCACAGCTTACCCTTCCCCCTCCCCATATCCTCAAGTCAATTCTATACTAGGTCTGTGTCTTTATTCCCATCTTGCCCCTAGTTTCTTCACTACATTTCTTTTTTTCTTAGATTCCATATATATGTGTTAGCATACGGTATTTGTGTTTCTCTTTCTGACTTACTGTGCTCTGTATGACAGACTCTAGGTCCATCCACCTCACTACAAATAACTCCATTTCGGTTTTTTTTATGGCTGAGTACTATTCCATTGTATATATGTGCCACATCTTCTTTATCCATTCATCCGATGATGGACACTTAGGTTGTTTCCATATCCTGGCTATTGTAAATAGAGCTGCAATGAACATCTTGGTACATGACTCTTTTTGAATTATGGTTTTCTCAGGGTATATGCCCAGTAGTGGGATTGCTGTGTTATATGGTAGTTCTATTTGTAGTTTTTTAAGGAACCTCCATACTGTTCTCCACAGTGGCTGTACCAATTCACATTGCTCCCAGCAGTGCAAGAGTGTTCCGTTTTATCCACACCCTCTCTAGCATTTATTGTTTCTAGATTTTTTGATGATGGCCATTCTGACTAGTGTGAGATGCTATCTCATTGCAGTTTTTTTTTTGTCTTTTCATTTTAATGATAGTTTCCTTGACATCAAATTACTACAACTTTTGGATACTACTGGCTACATTTTTTTCCTCATCTTTATTACAGTATAATTGCTCCACAATGGTGTGTCAGTCTCTGCTTCATAAAAAAGTGAATCAGCCACACATATACATATGTTCCCACATCCCCCCCGCCACGTCTCCCTCCTTCCCACCCTCCGTACCCCACCCATCCAGGCGGTCACAAAGCACTGAGCTGATCCCCCCGCGCCATGCGGCCGCCTCCCACCAGCTATCCATCTTACGCTTGGCAGTTTATATGGGTCCATGACACTCTCTCACTTTGTCACAGCTTACCCTTCCCCCTACCCATATCCTCAAGTCCATTCTCTAGTAGGTCTGTGTCTATATTCGTGTCTTGCCCCTAGGATTTTCACAATATTTCTTTTTTTCTTAGATTCCATATATATGTGTTAGCATACGATATTTGTCTTTCTCTTTCTGACTTACTTCACTCTGTATTACAGACTCTAGGTCCATCCACCTCACTACAAATAACTCCATTTTGTTTCTTTTATGGCTGAGTAATATTCCATTGTATATATGTGTCACATCTACTTTATCCATTCATCCAATGATGGACACTTAGGTTGTTTCCATCTCCTGACTATTGTAAATAGAGCTGTAATGAATATTTTGGTACATGACTCTTTTTGAATTATGGTTTTCTCAGGGTATATGCCCAGCAGTAGGATTGCTGGGTCAAATGGTAGTTCTATTTGTAGTGTTTTGAGGAACCTCCATACTGTTCTCCATAGTGGCTGTACCAATTCACATTTCCACCAGCAGTGCAAGAGTGTTCCCTTTTACCCACACCCTCTCCAGCATTTATTCTTTCTAGATTTTTTGATGATGGACATTCTGACCGGTGTGAGATGATATCTCATTGTAGTTTTGATTTTCATTTCTATAATGATTAATGATGTTGACCATACTTTCATGTGTTTTTTGGCAGTCTGTATCTCTTCTTTGGAGAAATGTCTATTTAGGTCTTCTGCCCATTTTTGGATTGGGTTGCTTGTTTTTCTGTTATTGAGCTGCATGAGCTGCTTGTAAATTTTGGAGATTAATCCTTTGTCAGTTGCTTAGTTGCAAATATTTTCTCCCATTCTGAGGGTTGTCTTCTGGTGTTGTTTAAGGTTTCCTTTGCTGTGCAAAAGCTTTGAAGTTTCATTAGGTCCCATTTGTTTATTTCCATTTCTCTTAGAGATGGGTCAAAAAGAATCTTTCTGTGATTTATGTCATAGAGTGTTCTGCCTGTGTTTTCCTCTAAGAGTTGGATAGTGTCTGGCCTTACATTTAGGTCTTTAATCCATTTGGAGCTTATGTTTGTGTATGGTGTTAGGGAGTGTTCTAGTCTCATATTTTTACATGTACCTGTCCAGTTTTCCCAACACCACTTATTGCAAAGGCTGTCCTTTCTCCACTGTACAATCCTGCCTCATTTATCAAAGATAAGGTGACCATATGTGTGTGGGTTTATCTCTGGGCTTTCTATCTTGTTCCATTGATCTATATTTCTGTTTTTGTGCCAGTACCATACTGTCTTGATTACTGTAGGTTTGTAGTACTGTCTGAAGTCAGGGAGCCTGATTCCACCATCTCCGTTTTTCGTTCTCATGACTGCACTGGGGATTCGGGGTCTTTTGTGCTTCCATACAAATTGTGAATTTTTTTGTTCTAGTTCTGTGAAAAATGCCAGTGGTAGTTTGATAGAGATTGCATTTAATCTGTAGATTGCTTTGGGTAGTAGAGTCATTTTCAAAATGGTGATTCTTCCAATCCAAGAACATGGTATATCTCTCTGTCTATTTGTATCATCTTTAATTTACTTCATCAGTGTCTTATAATTCTTTGTATACAGGTCTTTTGTCTCCTTAGGTAGGTTTATTCCTAGATATTTTATTCTTTTTGTTGCAGTGGTAAATAGGAGTGTTTTCTTATTTTCACTTTCAGATTTTTCATCATTAGTGTATAGGAATGCCAGAGATTTCTGTGCATTAATCTTGTATCCTGCTACTTTACCAAATTCATTGATTAGCTCTAGTAGTTTTCTAGTAGCATCTTTAGGATTCTCTATGTATAGTATCTTGTCATCTGCAAACAGTGACAGCTTTACTTCTTCTTTTCCAATTTGGTTTCCTTTTATTTCCTCTTCTTCTCTGATTGCTGTGGCTAAAACTTCCAAGACTATGTTGAATAAGAGTGGTGAGAGTGGACAACCTTGTCTTGTTCATGATCTTAGTGGAAATGCTTTCAGTTTTTCACCATTGAGGACGATGTTGGCTGTGGGCTTGTCATATATGGCCTTTATTATGTTGAGGAAACTTCCCTCCATGCTTACTATCTGCAGGGTTTTATCATAAATTGGTGTTGAATTTTGTCGAAAGCTTTCTCTGCCTCTATTGAGATGATCATATGCATTTTCTCCATCAATTTGTTAATATGGTGTATCAGGTTGATTGATTTGCGTATATTGAAGAATCCTTGCATTCATGGAATAAACCCCACTTGATCATGGTGTATGAACCTTTTAATGTGCTGTTGGATTCTGTTTGCTAGTATTTTGTTGAAGAGTTTTGCATCTATGTTCCTCAGTGATATTGGCCTGTAGTTTTCTTTCTTTTTGACATCCTTGTCTGGTTTTGGTGTGAGGGTGATGGTGGCCTCATAGAATGAACTTGGCAGTGTTCCTCCCTCTGCTCTATTTTGGAAGAGTTTGAGAAGTATAGGTGTTAACTTTTCTCTAAATGTTTGATAGAATTCCCATGTGAAGTCATCTGGTCCTGAGCTTTTGTTCTTTGGAAGATTTTTAATCACAGTTTCAATTTCAGTGTTTGTGATTGGTCTGTTCAGATTTTCTATTTCTTCCTGATTCAGTCTTGGCACATTGTGCATTTCTAAGAATTTGTCCATTTCTTCCAGGTTGTCCATTTTATTGGAATAGAGTTGCTTGTGGTAATCTCTCATGATCTTTTGTATTTCTGCAGTGTCCGTTGTTCCCTCTCCTTTTTCATTTCTAATTCTATTGATTTGAGTCTTCTCCCTTTTTTTCATGATGAGTCTGGCCAGTGGTTTTTCAATTTTGTTTATCTTCTCAAAGAACCAGATTTTAGTTTTATTGATCTTTGCTATCATTTCCTTCATTTCTTTTTCATTTATTTCTGATCTGATCTTTATGATTTCTTTCCTTCTGCTAACTTTGTGGTTTTTATGTTCTTCTTTCTCTAATTTCTTTAGGTGCAAGGTTAGGTTGTTTATTTGACATGTTTCCTGTTTCTTAAGTAAGGATTGTATTGCTATAATCTTCCCTCTTAGAACTGCTTTTGCTGCATCCCATAGGTTTTGGGTCATCATGTCTGCATTGTCATGTGTTTCTAGGTAGTTTTTGATTTCCTTTTTGATTTCTTCAGTAATCACTTCGTTATTAAGTAGTGTATTGTTTAGCCTCCATGTGTTTGTATTTTTTAAAGATCTTTCCCTGTAATTGATATCTAGTCTCATAGCATTGTGCTCAGAAAAGATACCTGATACAGTTTCAATTTCCTTAAATTTACTAAGGCTTGATTTGTGATCCAAGATATGATCTATCCTGGAGAATGTTCCATGAGCACTTGCGAAAAATGTGTATTGTGTTGTTTTTGGATAGAATGTCCTATAAATATCAATTAAGTCCATCTTGTTTAATGTATCATTTAAAGCTTGTGTTTCCTTATTTATTTTCATTCTTCATGATCTGTCCATTGGTGAAAGTGGGGTGTTAAAGTCCCCTACTCTGAAGGTGTTACTGTCGATTTCCCCTTTTATGGCTGTTAGTATTTGCCTTAGGTATTGAGGTGCTCCTGTGTTGGGTGCATAAATATTTACAATTGTTATATCTTCTTCTTGGTTTGATCCCTTGATCATTATGTAGTGTTCTACTTTGTCTCTTCTTACAGTCTTTATTTTAAAGTCTATTTTATCTCATATGAGGATGGCTACTCCCGCTTTCTTTTCGTTTCTTTTTGCATGGAATATCTTTTTCCATCCCCTTACTTCCAATCTGTAGTTGTCTCTAGGTCTGAAGTGGTTCTCATGTAGACAGCATATATATGGTTCTTGTTTTTGTATCCATTCAGCTAGACTATTTCTCTTGGTGGGAGCATTTAATCCGTTCACATTTAAGGTGATTATTGATATGTATGTTCCTATTCCCATTTTCTTAATTGTTTTGGGTTTGTTATTGTAGGTCTTTTCCTTCTCTTGTGTTTCTTGCCTCGAGAAGTTACTTTAGCATTTGCTGTAAAGCTGGTTTGGTGGTGCTGAACTCTCTCAGCTTTTGCTGCTCTGTAAAGTTTTTAATCTCTCCATCAACTCTGAATTAGACCCTTGCTGGGTAGACTAATCTTGGTTGAATGTTTTTCTCCTTCATCACTTTAAATATGTCTTGCCAGTCCATTCTGGCTTGAAGTGTTTCTGCTGAAAGACCAGCTGTTAACCTTATGGGGATTCCCTTGTATGTTATTTGTTGTTTTTCCCTTGCTGCTTTTAATATGTTTTCTTTGTATTTAATTTTTGATAGTTTGATTAGTTTGTGTCTTGACGTGTTTCTCCTTGGATTTATCCTGAATGGGACTCTCTGTGCTTCCTGGACTTGATTAACTATTTCCTTTCTCATATTAGGGACGTTTTCAACTATAATCTCTTCAAATATTTTCTCAGTCCCTTTCTTTCCCTCTTCTTCTTCTGGTAGTCCTATAATTCGAATGTTGGTGCATTTAATGTTGTCCCAGATGTCTCTGAGACTGTCCTCATTTCCTTTCATTCTTTTTTCTTTATTCTGCTCTGCAGTTATTATTTCCACCATTTTATCTTCCAGATCACTTATCCGTTTTTCTGCCTCAGTTATTCTGCTATTGATCCCAACTAGAGTATTTTTAATTTCATTTATTGTGTTGTTCATTGTTGCTTGTTTCATCTTAATTCTTCTAGGTCCTTGTTAATTCTATTTATAAGGTTTTGGATCATCTTTACTATTATTATTCTGAATTCTTTTTCAGGTAGTCTGCCTATTTCCTCTTCGTTTGTTAGGTCTGGTGGGTTTTTACCTTGCTCCTTCATCTGCTGTGTGTTTTTCTGTCTTCTCATTTTGCTTATCTTACTGTGTTTGGGGTCTCCTTTTTGCAGGCTTCAGGTCTGTAGTTCCCATTTTTCCTTGCGTCTGTCCCCAGTGGCTGAATTTGGTTCAGTGGGTTGTGTAGGCTTCCTGGTGGAGGGGACTAGTGCCTGTGTTCTGCTGGATGAGGCTGGTCTTGTCTTTCTGGTGGGCATGTCCATGTCTGGTGGTGTTTTGGGGGTGTCTGTGGACTTATTATTATTTTAGGCAAACTCTCTGCTAATGGGTGGGGTTGTGTTTCTGTCTTGCTAGTTGTTTGGCGTATGGTGTCCAGCACTGTAGCTTGCTGGTCGTTGAGTGAAGCTGGGTGCTGGTGTTGAGATGGAGACCTATGGGAGATTTTTGCCGTTTGATATTATGTGGGGTTGGGAGGTCTCTTGTAGACCAGTCTCCTGAAGTTGGCTCTCCCACTTCAGAGGTACAGCACTGACTCCTGGCTGCAGCACCAAGAGCTTTTCATTCACACACCTCAGAATAAAAGGGATAAAAAGTAGAAAGAAGAAAGAAAGAAAGAAAGAAAGAAAGAAAGAAAGAAAGGAAGGAAGGAAGGAAGGAAGGAAGGAGGGAAGGAATGAAGGGAGGGAGCAAGGGAGGAAGGAAGGAAGGGAAGAAGGAAGGAAGGAAGAAAGAAAGTAAGGAAGGAAGGAGGGAAGGAAGGGAGGGAG
>RJWK010022408.1:0-29912 GCA_004363435.1 Platanista minor
TTGATTTCTCCATCGAATCTGAATGAGATCCTTGCCGGGTAGAGTAATCTTGGTTGTACGTTCTTCTCTTTCATCACTTTAAGTATATCATGCCACTCCCTTCTGGCTTGTAGAGTTTCTGCTGAGAAATCAGCTGTAAACCTTATGCGAGTTCCCTTGTATGTTATTTGTCATTTTTCCCTTGCTGCTTTCAATAATTTTTCTTTGTCTTTAATTTTTGCCCATTTGATTACTATGTGTCTCGGTGTGTTTCTCCTTGGGTTTATCCTGTATGGGACTCTCTGCACTTCCTGGACTTGGGTGGCTATTTCCTTTCCCAGGTTAGGGAAGTTTTCGACTATAATCTCTTCAAATATTTTCTCGGGTCCTTTCTCTCTCTCTTCTCCTTCTGGGACCCCTATAACGTGAATGTTGTTGTGTTTAATGTTGTCCCAGAGGTCTCTTAGACTGTCTTCATTTCTTTTCATTCTTTTTCTTTATTCTGTTCCGCAGCAGTGAATTTCACCATTCTGTCTTCCAGGTCTCTTGTCCATTCTTCTGCCTCAGTTATTCTCCTATTGATTCCTTCTAGTGTATTTTTCATTTCAGTTATTGTATTGTTCATCTCTGTTTGTTCTTTAATTCTTCTAGATCTTTGTTAAACATTTCTTGCATCTTCTCGATCTTTGCCTCCATTGTTTTTCCGAGGTCCTGGATCATCTTCACTATCATTATTCTGAATTCTCTTTCTGGAAGATTACCTGTCTCAGTTTCATTTAGTTGTTTTTCTGGAGTTTTATCTTGTTCCTTCATCTGGTACATAGCCCTCTCCCCTTTTATCTTGTCTATCTTTCTTTGATTGTGGTTTTTGTTCCACAGGATGCAGGATTGTAATTCTTCATGCTTCTGCTGTCTGCCCTCAGGTAACAATTGGTAAAAAGAACAATTGATAAGAAATTTTGGCAAATTCAGGTGACTGCGGCACATTCATGTGTTAAACATCTACTCAGAACTCATAACCAGAAGTTCAATATTATCAGAAGCAGCAGAAGCAAAAACAAAAACAAAAAGGCAAAGAAACAAAATTAGGAGTAACATGGACTCACAAATAAGCCAAAAAATTAAACTAAACCAAAAAAAAAAAAAAAAAAAAACTTTGTGGCCACATACTTTGATTAAAGCAATTTTAGGCAAGTTGCCCTAAACCAAAATTTTCCCTCAGTATAATGCCCTAATTATCAGTTTGCTTTGTACCTTAGATTAAAACTGAGAAGTAGTTTTCAGTTAAATGTAAATGTCATTCTCACCTTGGCCTTTTCAGCCATCAAGTAAGATTATCAGGTCAAATAACTTTATCCAGCTGGTTTTTAGCAGAATAAATTGTTTGTTCTCAGAATCAAGCTCCCTTTCTTCTCTGTTTTTCTGCTCTGAGAGCACATTTACTCTGCTTTGTATGACACTTACTTACAAAGAATTTACAAAGGAAAGTTTTCTGTGTCACTCATTCACATGAACTTCTCCTTAGGGATGGACGCTGGACCTTTCCCTTCAAACCCATCCAGCTTAGATGCTGAATCAGTGTTGGTTTAAAAGCCTCGGAGCACAGGATAAGTAGGTTTTAATGGGAGGGAAATGATTGGAAAGCACTCTTTCAGAACATGGAAGGCTGCCTAACAAGATGAGGAAGGTCCTGGGGAGAAAGCAGAGTGATACCAGTGGGCTTTGAGTGGAGGAGGGACCAGAAACCAAAGGGAGGCAAATGGAGGTGCTCAACAAACACTGTTGAGTGGTTCAGAGGCAGACCATCCTTCTTCAGAATATTGAGAGCAGTCAGCATGCGCATAGTTGGAATGGCACCTGAAGCATGATTTTGCAATGTACACTATGAGTTTTAGGAAAACTGATTTCAGAAATTCAAGGAAATGATGTTAATGATCCCACTCCCATGAGCCATGGTGGATACAGTGACTATTTTCACTTTCATCTTCATTTCTCATGCTCTTCAGAACTTTGGGGATGTCAACACCATGGGTCACCATCCTGGAAATTCTTCCTTACGTCACCACTGTAGTCCGGTCTCCTCTTTTTTCTGACCACTCTATTTCTCTTTTTCTGTCTCTTAGTAGCCTCCATACCCCCTGAAGTCAGATTTTAACCAAAGTTTTGTTCTTGACCGATTCTCTCCGTATACAGTTTGACTTTCTCTCAAGGCTTCACTGTTACTGTTATGGCTCACAAGTGTTCAAGGCGTCCTTCAGAACCGCATCCCATGTTCTCAGGAACCAGCTTATCCAGAATAGTCAGCATGTAAAGTCAGTGTCCCTTCCAGACTTGGCTTCTCACTGTCAAATCTTCTGCTGATGAAGCACCTTGAGATAGGCTCACCGTAAGCTCCATTAACTCCCCATAATAACAAATCAATGTCCAACCAAGGCTGCCACTTTCCAGTATTTCCAAAGCCACACAGTCCTTGAACAACTACCAAGGGTGCTGTTCAGAAGTGGGGAGGAAATTTCTAGCCCCAAATTTGTGCCTCATTTTGTTATCTAGAAAGTGGAATAGCCCTACTTGTGCACACAGTCTCCTCTTGGTAAATATTCCCAGTCCTGGCTCAATTAAGGCACATTGGTACATTTTATATGTTAATTAATAATTCCTGGTATATAGTCCATATTAAGGAGTACCACATCCATATATCCAACTGACACTGGATATCTCCACTCGGACATCCCACAAGCAACTCAAACTCTGTAAGCCCAAAACTAAACCCTTCATCTTCCCACACCTACAGACCTGTTCCCCCTTGTTGGTACCTTAGCTCAGTGAAGGCCACCCCATCCCACTGAGTTATCTAAGGTAGAAAGTTGAGCATGATTTTTGACCCCAAAACTCCTTTGCCTGCTCTCTCTCCCTATCTTTCTCTCTTTCTGTCTCACACAAATATACACACACACACATCCAGTCAATCATCAAGCATGAAAAAGAGTTTAGACATGGAGTTCACAGGCTTCATCTTTATTCTATAAATATTTGTTGGGTGAGTTTGAAAAATGAGTAAGAAATTTAAGAATCTGAATGATTTTATAAAAGGTTTTGTAAATGAGCTATGAAAACATATAAGGCAAAACATATATGAATTGTGTGAAACTGTTCAAAGTGTAATGAACGAAGCTAAAGCCAAAAATTAGATAAGACGGGATGGTTGGTTGGCTGGCTGGCTGGATGAATGGATGGATGGATGGATGGGTGGAAGGAAAGAAAGAAGGCAGGAGGAAGGAGGGGACAGAGGGAGGAGAAAAAATCTTGAAAAGAAGAGCTAAAGAAAGGAAAAACAGGATTTGCAGAAGGTAACAATGTGATCAGTCAAAATTTCTGAACTTGCATCTTTGCTTTCCTCTCTATCATTTTTGTCCAGCTATGACCTGTCTGTGAGAGGTTTGAGGAGATGTTGCAAGAGCATCAACTTGCCTTAAGTGAATTAGCTTTAAATTTTTCTTATGAAAAGTTTTAAATATATACCGAAGTAGAGAAAATACTATTCATCTCTACCCTTAATTATTTATCCCCAGCCCCCATCATATAATTATGAAACAAACTTAATCTAAGATATTATTTAGATGAGTCAAGTCTCCATGTTTTAAAGAATTATAGCCCAGTGATATAATAATAATGGAAAAAACACTTTAAATTTGAGAAATAATTAAGAGGACATTGCAAAAAAATAGGGAAGTGCTGTACTATTTTTTTATTAAAAAGGAAGAATTAGTTTCTTGAGAGTATAGAGTGTGAATCTGATGTAGGTTTCAAGATAAAATGTTTTTTTTTTTCAGAACCTGGACAAAATATAGTGGCAATCCTAGACATTTCAACATTCTAAGAATAAGGATTACTCTACTGACCTCACTTCCTTATTCATTTATCCAAATTCCATCTTTTTTATAAATGAATTAAGTCAGCTAATTTCCCTTTTTAATAAGGTTACTAGACTGCTAGCTCAGGAAAATACCATAGGATAAAAATGAACATTAATTTCAGCAAGATACTAACAAAAGTCTCTTAGGTTGTGCATGCGTTGGAAAAACGTGAGCTGGATCTTCATACAGTTAGGTAGGGATTGTGACCATGTTGTGACCATGTCTGGAGGAATAAGTAATGGATCCATCAACTTGGAGGACAGCCTCCAGTTGTATTCTGGAAGACTCTGTGGCCCTGGTCAGGTCTTAGATTTTAGGCAACGACTTGGACACAGAAGACATGAGACTACTCTCAAGGTAGGCTATGAGTTTATAGACTTTCAAGAAGAGACCACACATGTCAAACTGAACTAAGTTCATGGTTCATTGGGCCACAGACAAAGAAATTTATTTTAAACAAGGTGGGTAAATGGAGCAAGAACCTGCCCAGCCTGTCTCAGTACAGTTTTTTTGGGTTCCAGAATCCATGATGGATCCCATGGTTGCCACTTACATGGTCCATGTGAAGCAATGGGCCATTGTATCTGAAAAGCTAAACTTCACTGCTCACCACATCCCTTTTAATATTCAGGGCTTACATCCTCAGCCAGGAAGAACTTTCACAAACTGGAGACATTGACAGACCTCCAGACTCCTTCCTGAGGCTTGAACAAAACAGAGGGTCAGTTGAGTCCACATGGTGATGGGCAGAGGAGAGCAGTCAGTACACTCCTGACCCTAAGCATCATCTCTATGTCCCCCTTTACTGCATCCTGGAGAGCGGAACCTTTGCCAAATGCCCCCTAGGACCTCTATGAGATGGAGGAGCAGAGGATCCAGGGTTTCTGTTCTCAGAGGATGAGGTCTTGCTGGAACTAAGAAATTTAATCGTGTACTGCATCACAGTCGTTTTATACCTGGAGCTTAAATCATTATTTTTGAAGAACGTACATAAATCATCTATGTCTCTAATGTCTTCTTTTAAAGAACTATTTACAGATATTGAGATTCTCTTGATTATTGAGCCAAACTCAGCATCACTAAAAGTACATCTTCATCCAGGGGTAAAAAATTTAGCTTTCATGTATTTCTGATGGTCTCTGTGTCTCTGGTTATCCAGCATCCTAGAGAGTTCATTTCCCACATGAGCCCCTCAGATTTACAGAGGACATGTAACTGGGAAGGCCCTTTGAAATGCCAGTGACAAAATCAAAAAATTTTTAAATATCAGAAAGGTAGAAGCATGAGCTAAAAAGTAAAAGAAACTAAGATTAAATATGAAGTCCTACCTTTAGCCCCCAAATAAGCATTTAAATAGAAAATAGAAAAGACCTAACTTAATAAAAGTTCATATGATTTTTAAAAGCTAGCTTTTTTAATGAACTGCTAGCTTAATAAGAGCCAGAAGAATGAGCTATCTATGAAAAAATTGCATCAGTAAATGTCCTCATCAATGGTGGTAACTGTTGCATTCTATACATTCCATACAGGTGAGGCAATAGCTGTGGCATTTGGGTTAATTTTGTATATCTCATTTCAAGGAGGTATTAGCCAGCCATAGAACAGGATAACTTGAATGTTTAAGGGTCTGGTCTCCAAACCGTGTCTGATGATAGTGAGAGTAATAGCAACATCCATGTATTGAAGCCCATTATGTGCCATGCTCTGTGGTAGACACTGTGTTGATACTTGAAATGGCTTTGGACTTGGACCTCTTCAGCCTAAGATAGTCAAGGATAAGCTACCTCCCCTTCTAAACTTTAAACTCTGTGATGACAGAGACCCTTGTACATAATGTCCAGATGGTGATGAACATGCTAATGATGATCATGATCACGACAGCTGCTTCCCAATCTTTGAGGAACAAATTAATCAAGTTTATAATAGATGGGGAGAAAAGATTATGTGGCTCCAGAAGGGAAACCAGATCAAATGGATTGAAGTTATAAGGAGGCAAATTAAAGCCCAAATATAAAAGAAGAAATTTGTATCACTTATTGGTGCTCAGAAGTGACACCTGAAACGTTATAAGGAGGTCTGTCTTCTATTAAGCGCTCACTAGGTACCAGCCACGGAGGTTACTAGCTGGTAAAGTTGATACTATTATCCTCATTTTATACATGAAGAAATTGGATGGCAAGTAAAAACTTGTCAAAGTTCACACAACAAGGAAGAGAAAGATTAAGAGTTACTGACTTTAAAGCTCATATATTTTCACTAAATTATAATCACCCCTATCATTGGAAATAATCTTACATGGACATTGGATAAATGTCCATCTACTGAGAACATGTTTAGGCAAATTCCTGCATTGGGTGAGGGTAAGTCCTACCTCTTTGATCCTTCCAGCACTCAGTATCAATGAGTCTGTTTGTCAATTAATAAACTCTCATAAGAATGAATGTTTAATGATCTGCCTTATAACACCATAGAGTAATAGAAGTATTGATAGTATTTTTATGAATCTAAAGAGATCGGTTTGAGGTGAAGGAATAATAAATGCTCTCAGTGAGGGACACTTGCTAACTGATCCCAAGTTTCATTAGGAAAGCACTTAATTGGCCTTCTAATATAATTGCTTCTAGGCTGGTTCATTTACTTGCTGCCCTAACTCTTCTAAAGCATTTCTGTAGCACGTTTACTGGTAAAAAGAAGGTTCAATACATGTCAAAATATAGCCATGTGCCCTAATATCTGTTATGAACCATAAACGTGGGCTTGAAGAAAGCCAAATAGTTAGAAGCAGAGAAGAACAGACATTTGTTGAAAGTCTACTCTGTCCTAGGAATTAGCCCACTCAGAGGAGGGTGGGAGGATGGCCAGGAGCTCAGGTGTCGATTTAACAAGCAGCCCATCTGCAGGGGATGGTGAGGACACTGGCCCAAGCCTGGCAGAGGTTCGGGGGTAGAGAGCAGTGGGAGATATTGTGGTGTGGGGTACGGAGGACAGAAAGAGCCTGCAGAGGGGCTTGGATTCTGAGCTGAACATTCAGCCCTGGTGCTGCAGGCATCAGAAGCCATGCTGGATTCTTGAGTAGAGGAGTGGATGTGGAAAGTAGTTCAAGAATGTGGGGAACACGCTATTAAGGGGGAACTGGAAGCCACAGTGTCAGAAATAGCAGGGGTTGTTTTTAGGAAGGAGTCTCCTCTGACGTTGACAGGAAGCATTGCAAGACAGACAGGAGTAATAATGATGCACTTACTGTGTGCCAGGCAGTGTTCCCAGTGCTGTAGGTTATAGGCACTCATTTATCCTTTTAACAATCCTATGAAATAAGTAGTAATATTATTGTCAGTCCCATCTTCCAGGTGAGAAAATTGAGGCTTCTAAAAACAATTGGCCTAAAGTCACCAAGAAAAGATGACCAACATTCAGCCTGTGCTCACCTCACAGCCATGCTCTAATGACCAATCACAGTGCACTTAAAATGATTATTTGATGAAGTTACTATCTGATATCATCCAACTGTTTTAAGTCACAGCTTGAGCAGAGTGTTCTCAGAAGCAGTAGACACCACAGGGCTGAGTTTGTGTTCCTTGGCCCATGAACATAGTCAATAACCTGATCTCCGTGCTGGTACACGTGCTCCCTTCCCGCAGAACCTGAGTAATGTGGGACAGACCTTTTCAAGTCTTAAAGTTAAACTTATATTCTAATAAAGATAAAAATCAAATTAAGTGTATAGTTTAGATCTGTAGTTGTTTTATTTATAAACATTATCACTTTCTTTCCACACGCATGGCACACCACATGTGTACGTTTTTCCTCCCCCAGGGGCTCAAGATCTGGATCGCATCCGACTCTCCACCTACAGAACAGCATGCAAGCTGAGGTTTGTTCAGAAGAAATGCAATTGTAAGTATGCCAGTTGTTTGGACTAATTACCCTCATGAATCCTATAGTTTACATTTGTTACTTAGTTTATTAAAAGTAGGCTTTCTTGCAAGTACTGATAAAAAAAGTTTATACAACAATAAAAGGAGTATTATACACAAATGGTAGAAAGACTATTCCCAAGTAATTCTGAAGGCTTAATGACTCAACTGCTAAAATATTGGAATGGATGAGCCTCTGGATATGTATATAATCCTGCCCTTGGAATGGTTTAAATCCGAATGGATGGTTTCCTTCTTTTCTCTAGCTTTGGTATTATAAATGCAGTGCCATCAAAATCGTTTCAAAGATTTTAGAAAATATCAAACATTAAGTCCTCCTTATATTTCCTTTACAAATATAGGAAAATGTCTACAAGCTCCTGGAAAACATTTAAGTTACTTTCTGAAACTACAAAAATTAGCCCTTTGTATCAGAGTATTAACTACTTTTGCCTACATCAGACAATAACAAGAGAAGAGACATTACTTAAAGAAACAAAGAAACTTGCTTCAACTTTTTCCCAAATTTTAACATGTAAGCAGGAATCTAGCTCACTATTCACAGTGAGCAAGTTCACATTCCTTGCCAGGTCAGTGCTTCCATCAGATTATCACATCCATTTTCTCTTGGAAAATATATTGCTTCAAAGTTCACTTATATGAACTTACTCTTTCCTTTTTTGAAAACTGACTGCTATAAAAAATTAATAACTGTCTCATTCTCTAATTAGTATCAGGTGAATTTTAAAAATGAAAACCGTAAAGTTCTCCTGCATACATAGACATAGTTCTTGAATATGTGGCAGGGGGACTAGGCACTTGGTGAACGTAGAAACCAGCCAAGTCCACATCTCTACCCTCCCAGAGTCTCCGGCAGATGCTTCTTGGGGCCCTGGGCAGACCCCGCCCCCCACAGCCGCAGGCTCCTGGCTAAAATCATGACTATGGAGGTGGGCAAGGCACGACTGCTCCTCAAGTTACAGCTTATTCTCTAGTCCCAGTAGCTAGAAATGGGCAGGACAAGAAGGAAGAAAAAACTTAGGTGGGTCACATATCAAAGATGTGGGTTGACTCCTCACAGGAAGCTAAACCAGTCCCCCAAAATGCAGTGAGAAGAACACTACAGATGTGGGAAGGAATCTGGGGTTGTACTTGCAGTCCTGGCTGTTAAGTCATAAAAGCCCTTTCGGGGGCTGGTGTTAAAGGACAAGGAACATGCTCCCACAGGAGAAAATCTTTCCTTCTCCCCTCAACCCCATCACCCATATTTAAACAAAAAGAAGAATTTCTGTGTTTTCAGCAATGAAAAAGTGATGGGATCCTCCCACTTTCCTTCCTCATTACCACTCCAGTGGCCCTCAATATAGAGGGAGTTCTGTCGCCTTAAAGCTTTGCCACGCAGAGCCTTCCTTAGACTACTTTCAGTAGAGATGGGGAATTTTAAAAAGACATTACAAAACGGTAAGGATGAACAAATTAATTAATTAAAAGGAAAAGAAAGGAAGGAAGGAAGGAAGGAAAGAAGGGAGGAAGGAAAGAAAGGTCAAAGGAAGAAGGGGAAAGGAGAAGAAAAGAGAAAAACCCACATTGATTTGTCAACCCTGCAGCCAACATTACAAAGGGCTCACACTGTTTGCCCTAACTGCGTCCAGCAACCAACAGGCCACTTCCCATTCCTCCTACTCTCTGATAAGGCCCCTTTCTCATTCTTGGGCACCTCGTTTTCCATTACCTGTTCTTCTCTGGCCCTCATCCTTATTTTATATCCAGAATTATGTCATAGTCTCATTCACCCTCTTGGAAAGCAGTGGAGAAAACAGTGACCTTCTTGGAAAGCAGCGTTGATCCATCCTTGTCTAGTTGCCCCTCAGTGCATCCGTTCATTTACCCCTTAATTTAGGAAGCTTATAGTGAGTTCCTACTATAGGTTTGCACTGCACTAGGTACCAAGGATAGAACAGTGGTGAATAAGATGTGATCCTTGCCTTAACCTTGCCCAAAGTCTAATTAGATAGATGGATTTTTAAACAGTTGTATAAAACAGTGTGGAAGTATAATGATAGGAATAAGGACATAGAGTGTAGGACCACCAAGAAGGCAGTGCCCTGACCTGGGTGTGAGGGCTGCTGACAGGAGTTTCCTGGAAAGGGCGGAGCCTTAAAGAATTAGTAGGCATTAGGGAAGTGTTATTTGCTTTACAATGTACCTTATAAACATCATACGTTTTTAGAAGGAGGAAAGATATTACACTCTATACAAACTAGACAAAAGTAAGGCTCAAGGCAGAAGAACAAGCATATGTTGAGTGCTCTGCTAAAATTAAGTTTCATTTTAAAGTTGTTTCTACCTTGATCAGAAGGCTTAAATGCAAGTACTATATGTGTTTGCTGAGTTTTCCTTCCTGACCAAAAAATGTAGCAGTTGTGATGTTGAGATACTTGCAAAATGCTAACACAGTTGAGCCTGGTTTATCTTCATCACAGTTGAAGTCTTCCTTTTAGGAAGATAACCAGAAGCACTGGCGGTTGTGACATATTAGTCAGCATTGAATATACACCCCTGTGTTAGAGAACGGTAATTTCTGTCTGCAACAAAACCTTACCCACAATAAATTATGGTACCTAATAATGGAGTTTTACTCGGCAATAAAAGAAATAAGAAAAAAGTCCAGAAAGTGTGCTTGTAAGTGCATTGTTTTATTGAAAACTCTTACATTGTATTTTATTGAAAACAATAAAATACAATAAAATTGAAAACAATTTTATTGAAAACTCTTACATTGTATTTACTCCATGGAAATCAGTAGAACTTAACTGAGAACAGGTTGTTTATTTTTAGGCCCAGACCTTATTTACAGGTAAAATTTATTTTGTATATTAACGAAAGTAAGCTTTAAAACTACATAATGGAAGAAAAAACATAAAAACTGACACTTGTAAAGTTGTCACCTAGAAAAAATAAATATTGCCTGGGTATAGCATGGAATGTATAGATTTTTAGGAGATTTATTTTTTGTCTAAATTCAAAGTTCAAAAGAGTTAGTTAATTCCCCATATTTTCTTCCCCACAGTCCTTGCCTACTCTGTTTCTAGAATATTGATTCCTATCACTGAAATTCATGTTCATTTCGTTTAATACAATTCCTGACAGATGTTGAGAATAACTCGTTGTCAGTGTTCTAAAAAACTCTAAAGGAGAGGCCAGAAAACCATGGCCCGTGGATTGAATGTGGCCCAGCGTCTAATTTTGTATAGACTGTGAACTAAGAATAGTTTTCACAGATGAATATTTGCAACCTATTTGATAATAGGGAGCACTAACTTGTGAACCCAATTAAGCAAAATGCTATCTCCCCAAAATAATTCTCTTCTTTTCATTGGTAGATGTGCATTTTTAGAAAACTGGGCCCAGTTATTATATTTTTAATTTCATAAGTAAAAATGTTGTGGAAACTTGTTTTCTCTACATAGTATCTACACAGTACTATTATATAATATGGTGGTGCCTCTTGGTCCACAAAAAACATTTACCAACCTCTCCTAGAAAAGAAAAGCTGTAAGAAGCCCATCTTTAGCAGACTCACTGATACAGAGAACTAGTGGTTACCATGGGGAGAGGGAAGTGGGGAGGGGCAATATGGGGCTGGGGGGTAAGAGATACAAACTATTATGCATGAAACAAGCTACAAGGACATATTGTACAACATGGGGAATATAACCAGTATTTTATAATAACTATAAATGGAAAGTAACTTTTAAAAATTGTGAATCGCTATATTGTATACCTATAACTTATATAATATTGTCAGCAACTATACTTCAAGTTTTTTTTAAAAGCTTATCTTTTTTTTCCTCAGGCAAAAGGTTCTTCATTTCTTCAATTTTTCTCCATAGGCTCTATTTTCTGAATCAGCTTTTCCCTTTACCATTCATCTTTGTACCCTGTCTTGCCTTCCCTCCCCTGTCACGGCTAGCACATTCTCTAACAGAATAAAGGAATGAATGTGTCTAAAAACTAGGGGACAAAATTTGGCCATTCTATTTTCTAGGAGGAATGGGACAGAAGGGAGAATACAATAATATTCCCAATACTCCTTCTTAATCAGCAGCCTTCTCTTTAGCTTCCAGGTGTCCTGGTGACTTTCCACAAAATAAAAACCCTATATACCGTTTATAAGCATGTATGAAAATGGCAAAATCTCAGCCTTTATTCTGAACGAATAACCGTCTTCTACTAGAACATTATTTCCTCAGTCAGCATTGACATGGTAAATGACCCAGATACCCTGTGATATCAGCAGATCTTTTTTCAGAAATTACTCTGGAGTCAACGAAATGCAGCCGTAAGTTCGTGAACAATGAAAGGCAACAAGAGAAATCAATCAGAAATCTCTAACCCCTCCTGTTTAGTAGTGAGGAAGAAAAGTAAGGAGGCAAGAGGATCCTCTCCTCCACACCCACAGCAGATGTTGCACCATCTTTAGTTCTTCTGGTTACAGTCTGAATTTTCTTTCTATCACTCATATCAATTCAAATTGAATTAAAAATTTTTTTTAAAGCAAAAGAGGGCAAAAGGTATACGTTTGCATCTGGCTTTCTCAAAATATCGTTCCTCTAGTAAATGAAACTTTTTTTAAAAGTATCCTTCATTCAGATATAATTTAAAGTCAGAACACATGCTTTTGTCTGTAACATCTCTAAACTTCTTTCAGGATTTCTTGTGAACCAAAAAAAAAAATGCAGTTATCTATTTACCTAAATGTTTCTCTAACACTGCAAAATTAACCCAAGTGAATGCTCTCTATGTACTAGGTCCTGAATAAATACTCTCCTATGAATGAATGAATATGCCCCACTAGATTCATTCTTCACCAGCCAAGTGACTAGTCTGATACTGCAAAAGTAGCCTGCATTAACAAATGCTAATATCCCACTCATTTTTCTTCAAGCTAGTGTGCCAGCATATTCCTCATCTCTGCCTCATTTTTAAGTGTGTGCATTTCTGGCTGCCTGTGTCAGTTTTCTATCTTTGCATAGCAAATGACCACACACTTAGCAGCTGAAAACAACACACGTTTATTATTACCCTGTTTCTGTAGGTAGAAACCCAAGCAGCATGGCTGGATTCTCAGCTCAGAGTCTCATGGACTGACATCAAAATGTTGGCTGGGTCTACGGTTCTTATCTGGGGCTCCAGGTCCTCTTCCAAGTGAACTGGCTGTTGGCAGAATTCATTTCCTTATGGTTGAAGGACTGAGGTCCTCATCTGCTGCTGACAGTCTGCTGGGGACAACTCTCAGGTCCTAGAGGCCACTCACATTCCTTGCCACATGGCTCCCCACAGGCCATTCAGAGTGTTTAAATGTCTGCTTCTTCTTCCATGTGTTTCTCTGACTGCCTCCTCTGTGACCAGCCAGAAGAATACTCTCTGCTTTTAAAGGACTCATGTGATTCGGTCAGGCCCACGCAGATCCTCTCCCTATCTTAAAGCCAACTGGTTTGGGACCTTAATTACATCTGTAAAATTCCCCACAGCAGTACCTGGATTAGTGTTTGATTGGATAACTGACACAAGGTATGTGCACTCCAGGTGCCAGGAACCTTGGGGTGGGGCGAGGTGGGGCATCCTAGGGTTTTGCCTACCACAATGCCCAAAGTTTAAAGTAAGAACGCAGGCAAGAGAAATAGCTACCCCCCCCCCCTAAAGAGATGTGTTTAAAAGAGAAAGATAGAAGGACTCTCTCCGCTCAAGGAGTCAGGAGGAAGAGTTGGAAGGTTCACAGTTAGGGAAATAAGTGACAGATGTCAAACCCTTGGAGCATAAGTATCTTTGTATTGTTCTAAATGTGTTGGACACACATTTTCATTCCTGACATTGAATCCTTCTAGACACTTGTTTAGAATAAAGGCAAGGGGATCACGCTAGAATACAATGTTCCCCAAAATCCCCTGTGGGGAATTTGGTGGTGGCAGCAGAACATAAACAAACCCATTAAAGATACCCATGCACCAAGCGGTGGAAACACTGCTCCCCTCTGGGCACGCTGGACTGACAGCAAAAATGTCTCCCCTTAATCAAGGCAAACTTCTGGTAGAGAAAAGCTATGATTTTAAAACCCTGATGCTCGTGATATGAGTTTAATTAAAGCTACTTCTTCCCTTTAATTGCCTTTATTTTGAAGATCTTAAAGATCAGGGTTTTGTTTTCTTGTTAGAATTTTTTTTTTTATAGAGTGCTTGAAGCTTTGTCTGCTCAAGCTGCTACCACTGCATGTACAGCCTGTGAAGTAAGCCAACACCTGTAGCCTTGTTTCCAGGCGTCTGGATGTAACATGCATCAGCTTCCTTCCCTCTCTCTTGCTTCTGCTTTAATGCCAGGAAGCTGTGCTAACTAAGCATTTTTACTCTCACAATTTAGGAAAGAGCATCATCTTAAGTGCTCCAGTCAGTTGGGAAAGAGTGGCGTGTAGAGAGGAGTGCCTTTCAAGCTTCTCCAACTGCATCTAAAGAGGGCCAGAGCAAGAAGCAATGAATGACCTTCCCTTAGCGTTCTGCTAAGCTCTGTTCCTGGGAGCCTGCAGGATCGGCCCAGAGCCAGTCAGCAGAGCGATGAAGGGATACCCAGGGGGTGCTCTCCCGCAGTCTGGCTCCCAGGAGCCCCGGTCTCTGGTGAACACTGAGAGAAAACAAAAGACAGTAGGGATGGAAGAATGGACTCTCCCACATAACCACACCTGTTTTCCTGCTGGAAAGTCATTCCTGATGCCACCTTGATTTACTCCTCAGTGAAGCTTTGTTGGCATTTTGTCCTTGTTATTAACAATCACACATTTATTCATTCATTCAACAAATATGCACTGAGATGTGCTAGGTGTCAAGCATTATGCTTAGACCATGGTGGAGGGAAAGTATGGTAATATTCCTTAGTGTAGAAATTTAGTATTAGTGTAACCTCAAGTTTAGAATCTAATGATGTGTCCTATTTATTCAAAGCTTCTGATTTTGTTAATATCAAATAGTAGATACACCCCAAAACTTTGCTATAATAAACATATCTAGCCTGTCCGTCCCCTGAGAGAATTGTCATTTTCTGAAGAAAAAAAAATTACTTATAAGTTTGGTGGTTAAAAGAAACCAAGTATATCTATAGCTACTGAAATGGATTAAGTCTGTAGGTTTTTTTGTTTTTTTTTTGCGGTACGCGGGCCTCTCACTGCTGTGGCCTCTCCCGTTGCGAAGCACAGGCTCCGGACGCGCAGGCTCAGCGGCCACGGCTCACGGGCCCAGCCGCTCCGCGGCATGCGGGATCTTCCCGGACCGGGGCACGAACCCGTGTCCTCTGCATCGGCAGGCGGACTCTCAACCACTGCGCCAGCAGGGAAGCCCTGTAGCTATTTTTATTCCTTCATGGTGTTGGGCTAGGACTTTTGCTTTATCTCCTTTTCTATCAGGAATTGTAAAGTTGTTTGTGGCAGGTGAGGAGAGCATAGATGCCAAGTAGGTTCCCTTGGAAAAACACCAGATAAAATCATATAACTGAGAACTCCACTTCTAACTTCCCAATATTAGCCGACTGCCGTGGTAAACAGTCAACTGCCGCACGATGTCTGTCAAGACTTGTCATCAACAGGCAGGCATGTGGACCACTAGGCCTGCTGCAAAGCTAATAATAATGGCACCAGCCCTTAATTAACTTAGTTTCTCAGAAAAATAATGAACTTCAATGTAAGATCAAGTACGATTCATTTTAGCTTTCAAATTCAACACTGATGAATAAGATGGTGATGTTATATCATGGAGAAGACTGAGAAAAATGTGTATGGCCTAATAGAATCAGAATCTACTTCAAACATGGTCATAATCATTTTCTTCTCGTTTATTAGTGCAGGAGAGTTCAATCAGTGATGGGTGGGACTTGATTAGAATCAGTGCTTTAGCGTGTGTTTCCCCAGAAAGCAGACTCCACAACAAGGCTTGTGTGGAAGTAGCTCATTTGGAGAGGGAACCCAGAGCAGAACCAGAAAGGAAAGCCAAAAGACAATCCTGGTGCTTCTAAGGAAGCTTGTGAAATGCACCCCAGAACTGTCCATCCAGAGCTGACAAGGAGGAGGCACTGGTCCAGCTGCTCTGTCCTGCACCGGCCAAGGGCAGCCTACAGGACTTAACGCCCCCAAGCTTCTGGGTTGCACATGTGCGCCTGGCTGGCAGTGTCTGGTATTTGTGCTGAGATGTCCTCGGAGGTTCGTGGTGGCAGCCTGAGGCCAAGTGATGTCTGGTTGCAGCTACACTGAGCCGGTCAAAGTCTAAGTTGTGATGGTCACTCCCGCAGGGGCTGGAGAAAAAAAGTGCCCTTTTCCATCTGTCCTAACATTTCTTAGGACAGATGGAAAAGGGCAGAAACTGGAGACTTGCTGTAAAAATCTAATTCAAAGTCAATAAAAGCCCAAAATAGGGCAGTAGAATGTAGGATAGAGTTAGGACACATTGAAGAAACCTATGCAAAGTTATCCAGTGAAATCTAAAATGGCTACCCAGAGGGGAGATAAGATGCTAGATTTTCTTGCTTCTAAGGCTATTAAATATATTCTGGACAAAGTTGAACACTGACGGTGAGAAATTAATCATTGTTCAAATATTTCTTTTCATTTACCTTCTCTTATTATTTTTACAATCCTTGGTACAATACTTTGAAAACTAATAGGCTTAGTAAATGCTTATTCAATTGAACATAGTTAAATTTAATTTACAGTATGACATCTATTGAGCCAACAATTACTATACCTCATTGCGAATAATCACGCAAGTCTGCAAACACAATGTAAGGAAAACTGAATACTTTTTCCTGATAGGCAGTGGATGTACTGCCAGAGCCTTTGAGGACCGGCATGATACTCAGTTTGATTTTACACCAAAAATATGTTGTAGACCTTTTCCTGAAGCTCTATTACATCATCTACCTTAACCAGGAAATTAAAGTGAAAATAAAATGTTATGTTTGTAAGAAATGATGCTTCTCCCCAAAGATCCTTAACAAAGAGAACTATCTTGGTGATAAAGGCATATGTTGAGAGCAAGGAAGATGCTGAGTTCGGAACACAAAATAATTTGGTGAGCTACTCAGATGTTGTTTAGATTCATATTTCAGAAAGGTATATAGCTCATGGCTCACTAATGGAGATCAAGTCTGAAAACTGTCATTTGTTGACATTTTCTTTCTGAACTCAGTGTTTGGTTAATGGGAGTGATGACTAATATCTTCAGTGTAAATCACATCAAAATGCATTTGTTAACCCTGGTGAAGCATACCACTTAACTGAGTTCCTAACAGCTTTTTTAGACACAACTTTGTCATGATCAAAGAGCTGAATAAGGGCATAAAGTATATACTTGAAAAATCTTAACTGGCTAATTTGCACGTGGCTTTCTCCACCACAGTGTTCTTGGGATTCTCATGATTTTTTTTAAATAAATTTGTCTGACTCAAATGAGCATCAATTTCCTCTTCTTCCTGTCTCTCATCTAACTCCATCCTTTAAGTCAAGGGTCCCCAACTCCCGGGGCCTGTTAGGAACCAGTCTGCACAGGAGGAGGTGAACGGCGGGCAAGCAAGGGAAGCTTCATCTGCCGCTCCCCATTGCTCCCTATCGCTCTCATTACCGCCTGAGCCATCCCTCCCCACCCCCTGTCCGTGGAAGAATTGTCTTCCACAAAACCGGTCCCTGGTGCCAAAAAGGTTGGAGACTGCTACTTTAAGTCATGCTCAGTAGCAGTGGTTCTCAGACTTCCTTCTCTTTCAAAATCACCTAAGGAGTTACTGAAACCTAGGGATGCCCTGGCTGGACTCCAGACATATGGAATCAGAGGCCACGATCTGAGATCCACTCACTGCTCTAAAGATCACCTCTGATTTTCACTCCTGGACTGGTTGGCTGTAGCTGGGGATCTGAATTAGCTGACATGGTAGTTGGAAAATGAAATTAAGCATTAAACTTTGCAGGGTGCAAATTCTCAATCTCTCTGTTTACTTACTGAAAAATTAGAGAAGTCTTATATAATGGGCAATAGGAAAGGTTTCAAAAGTATAGACCCTGTTTTCCAGTAAACCCAGCACAAACTCCACTGGCCCAGTCAGGTCAATACAAGATCCGATTACACCATGATCACTCACTCCTCTCTGCCATTGGTCCCTTGACCTTCTTCCTGCTGGAGTATCCTCTCCGCCTCATCTCCATGTATTCATATCCTGCTGTGATTCAGGAACCATCTTGAGCTCTACCTCCTCCTCCTCTAAAACCTTTGCAAAGTCTCCAGCCCACAATAGCATCCTTGTGTGTTGAGCTCCAGTAGTTTGTTTGTTTTTTTAATCTGCTCTATGAATATGGACTCTTGATAACATAGTGTCTCGAACAGGGCTTCAGTTAGGCCTTCTGAATGTGTCTCTCCCATGGGAATCGGTAAGCTCTTTTAGAGCCAGACTCTCCTATTGTGTTAGGTCACCTACCACATCAAACATGTAACGCATTGTAGAATCTTTCAAATTTCCAGCTGGATCTAACTTCTTTCAAAAATATTATGGAATCTCATTTCTTGCTTCCTTTCCCAACTCTGTATGTATAAGCATATGGCAGTCTTCCTCCATATGTTTATGCCCGTACATGCAATAAATGTATGGTAAATAGTGATATGCTGAAATTTTTTCTCATGAGCTGATGCTCTCTGAATTTCAATATAAGTATTTGATCTGAAAGTAAACTAAACTAGTCATCACTGTTGCAATCTCTCATGGGTTTTTCTAACATCACATCCATTAAGAGGAAAACAAACCTGAAATTATAGAAATAAAAGCTTGTATTAAGGGACAAATATTTTTATAACTGACAGTGGACCAAATAATTGAAAGAATTTGGAGGATATTTTTATAATTCTATCTGAATACGACAGTAAATTTTCTCTCAAAAATAAGAGTAATGCCTAAAATGTATATAGTGCTTTACATTTCTACTAAACTTTTTCCATTTTTGTTATTCCCAGGACACCTATAAAATAAGAAAGGTGGATATTATATTCCTATTGTACAAATGAAGAAAGACTTGAGTCCAAATCTACTATCTTTAAGTCTATTTTTTTTTCTGTATAAGAAAAAATAGATTGTTGTTGCATGCTCAAAGCACTTGTTTGCTAAATATCTTTATTATTCACCACTTACAAGTTCTGTATGATCAGGGACCTGCCTGTCTTCTTCATGTTAATTCTAGAACCCAGAACAGTGCTGCCACATAGTAAGGGCTGAATAAATACTTAATGTATGAATGAAGTTTTAGTCTCTGGAATGGAAGGCTAAGAAAGAAGGCTTGTTAGTGGCTTGGGGTAATGAGTTTGAAGAGAACTCTGAAGTCGTTCCTGGAACTCACAAGGGGATACATTCCTCTCCCCACCTCCTCACACCCCACCCTGTGGCGGCCTGACCCACACGTCAAGCTCCTTAAAAGCATTTTTACTTAAAGTCTACTTGGCATTTAGAATATTGAATGAAATTTGCTATTTGAGAGCTGTCATAGGAAGAAGACAATGCTTTAATATGTGCCCATCTTTTCGTGCTAAGAGAATCAGAATTTACTGGACAACTAAAAGAATGAATCTCCATAATTAACTTTTCTACAAGCCTACAAACATATTTCCAGGATCTGCTATATGAATGAACACAATCTGGCACTCCAAACCCACAGCGTAAACTACTCAGAAATACCACCTGAACTTGGTTCTCATACTCTGAAGAGTGTGGTTACAAGGGAAAATTCCTGCTGGGAATTTTCCTGAAGGTCAGGAAACTTTGGTCCGGGGAGGGGAGAGTTGGATGAGTTTTCAGGAGAAACAACCTATCTCTTTTGCAGTGGGATTTGATGAGTAAATCAACAGCAGAACTCACCCTGCTCTTACCTGCTTGTCTCAGAGGTGGAAAAACAACTCATAACAAAGCCTCAGATAACGGTCACCATCACTTTAAGTATCGGTGGCAAGGGTGGGTGAGGGTTGAGAGGGCATGTGTATGGGCGTGCACACACATACACACACACACACACACACCGTCTACACACTAGAGGGTATGCATGTTCCCAATGGCATATAGACAGATTATGTTCAATTCCCAGCCTAACTAAGAGTTGTGAGTTTAAGTTTTATTCAGGGTCTTACAGAGGACTATAGTCCAGGAGATAGGTCTAAGGAGCTGCTCCAAAGAGGTAGCGGGGATATATGGGGTAACGGGGATAAATTCATATATATATGAATTTTGGGGCTGGGAAATACATGATATCAAACATACATCTTGGTAAAAGATTACTGGTAGGCACAAAGACCAGGTATCTCAAGTTAATGATTTTAGTGTTTTTCTGTGTATAGGAAGATGCAAGAATCTGGGGTCATTGAAATTCTTCCTGAGATATGCATCTTAACTATCTAGGTGCCCATTTATACAAAGCACAGAATGCCTCATCCTGTTTTTTCATCCCTCAGGGTGCACTGTCAGTGGCTGATTGCAGTGGGTTGCGACTTAACCCTTGTAAAGCTGGATGATGAGTAATAAACATTCTTTGTTCTTTTCTGTTCACAAATGTGTATAGACATAATTATATAAATCATTCTTAAACTGCATAAATTGATAGTGACCAGCTTCTTGTGATGTACCTCACAACCTATTAGAACATAGGAGGCTGTCTTGATGCCGAAGGACTGAGAACTTCTGCCTTAGAGCAGTGCTTCTCATACTTTAATGGGAATACAAACTCCCTGAGGATGTTGTTAAAATGCAGATTCTGATTCTCTAGGTCTGGGGTGGGGACCTGAGAGTCTGCATCTCTAACAAGCCTAGTGTCTTGGGATTCCAAGTATGGTCCTGGACCAGCAGCTGCAGCATCACCAGGGAACTATTTTACAGCCTTGTAGATGAGTCCAGTGTGCAGCCACGGTTGAGAACCACCACTCCAAAGTGAATGAGATGAAGTCACTAGATGATGGTTATTGACCCTCCCAGCTGCAAGCCCTCTGAGAGCCTTCTAAAGGTTTATAAGTCAGTGATTGTCAAGAGTCACCTGGAGAGCTTTGTCAAAACCCTTTCCCACCCTGCTAAATTTTGGAATCAGTAAGTGGTAGAATCTGGAATTGGGAATTTTGAGGAGCCCTATTTCATGAAGTGTCTGTTGATTTTCCTATCCTATCTGTAGCCTCTCTTCCAGATTTTACCCTACTTATATGATTCTCCTACCTCTCATAAAGTTTTTGACCTCGGTCATTTCTATCTGGTATAAATGAGTTCGGCGTTTTTGCACTTATCTCAGGGACACTTGGATTTAAGTCATCTATATCTATGAAATAAAGAGTCCATCTCTTGTTAATAGAGTGTAAGACATCAGCAAACAGGTAAGAAACATCGCTTGAGATCAACAAACTCTTCTCTGCCCACATACAAACATTTCCTCCCACCCCCCCATCCTGCCTCTGACCCAGCCATTTTCTTCCTGATATTGCCTGAATTTAAGGCAAACTATCGAAGCTTTGTCTATCTCCATTTATTTATAAAGACAGACCATGACGTGTTAATAATAAATGTCTGAAATTAACATATTATTTTTAAGATTCTGTGAAGTACTAAATATTGCTTTTAAGAATACATTTTGTCGGGACTTCCCTGGTGATCCAGGGGTTAAGACTTTGCCTTCCAATGCAGGGGGTGCAGGTTCAATCTCTGGTTGGGGAGCTAGGATCCCACATGCCTCGGGGCCAAAAAAACCAAAACAAAAAGCAGAAGCAATATTGTAACAAATTCAATAAAGACTTTAAAAATGGTCCACATCAAAAAAAAAAAAAAAAGAATACATTTTGTCTATTCTTGATATGGTTAATGTTATCTGAATAATTTCATTATGCAAACTGATGTCTTATGTAATATATTAGTATAAAACGTATGCAGTTTTACAGATGAGGAAACCCCACTTCTTTATCACCCGTGCGTGATAGTAGGTGCTCTGTGATGGACATTTAAAGCTTGATGGATATTTAGTAAAGTGTGCACAGTGCCATCTAGTGTTATACAGTCATCATTGCATTACCTAAATAAATTCCTCATTTTCTGAAACGACTTGATAGCTCAACAATAAGTAACATACAACTGTCAGACCTTTAAAACAGACCTCTTAATAACTTCCTAATGACTCTCAGCTTAGCTCATTTCTTAATATTCCTATTTAATTAAGTAGAAGGCTTGTGATACTTACCTTTTTCAATAATAATTAATAGGTATTGAATGCTTGTTATGCACTAAGCACTATGTGAAGTGCTTTACATGGATTATCTCATTTGCTTCCCACAATAACCCTGTAATGGAAAAGCTGTTATTGTCCACATTTTACAGATGAGGAAACTGAAACTTAAGGACATTAAGTGGCTTGCTCAAGGTCATAATGGATAGCCAGTAGGGAAACCAGGTGGAAACCCAATCAACCACCCAGAAACTTGTACTACTCTGTGCTGTGATCTGAACCTCTCAAAGTAGTTACCAGTGAAATAAAGCTTCCAAGAAATCTTTATGAAAACAGGCCTTCCTTACCAGGTCTCTATTAACAAATACAGTGAAATCAATTCAAATTCCACTAACGCAGAATATTTGACAACTAAACTGAATAGGTATCTGCTTTTGTGGCTGGGATGGTGCTTGTGCTTCTCTGATATCACCTACATAATATATGCTCAAAATTGTATGTTAATTAGTTTATTGAATTTGGAGGACTGGGCTAAAACTTAAATTTGGATTCATAATAAATCTTGTAAATTAATAATAACATAGCATGGCTGCAGATCAGAGAGTTGTTTAATTATTTTAACATAAAATATTATGTGCCAAGCCCTGTGGTCAGAACTTGTGTATACCTTTTCTCTCTTATCTTCACTGCAACTCCCTCTGGGTGGCATTAGCTTTCTCATTTCTAAAAAGGGAACAATAAACTGTATAGAGGTGAAATAACTTGCCCACAGTTTTATAGTTATTAGTGGAGCCAGGAGTGAAACCTCAGTCTTTGTGATGGCAAAATCTGTATCATTTCCACTCTGCCACTCCTAGAAAATAATGTGCATAATTCTAGTTGTCTGCGTACTGCCACCCCCTGTGTAAAAGTGCCACGGTCTTTTACTTGGACTAGAGCGATAATCTCCAGCGATTTCTGCATGTCTGCCTGTCCGTCTCTGTTCCTGTCTTCCCTCACTGTCAGATATGATATTTTTAAGCTGCATTACTGACCATGTCACTCTGCTGTTCAAAACCCATGTCTTAGCATAAAGACCAAAATCCTTACAGCGGTTACAGTGCTCCTCCACCTTATCTTGTTCTTCAGGCCCCTTCACTACCATATTGTAATCCCGTTTTGTACCTGGCACCCTGTCTGTCACAGTAAGTCATGATTTCTGATTATCTGTTTGTGAGATAGTGAGGAATGCCTGTATCCCCACCAGACTGTTAGTCCATGAGGCAGGAACCACGCCTGTATGGTTTGCCATCGAGTCCCCGGGACCTACCACAGTGCCCAGCACATAATTATGAAAACTAGGTTTTTTAAGTCACTTATAACTATCTATTCTCACAGCCAGAATTAGTGTTTTATTTTTCCTTATATTGAGACCTTAGATGTGTAAAGGCACAAATACAGAACAGATTTATTTTTAATAACTTTCATATGATTTTCAGATGTTTTACTTGTCTATAATTATAGGCCATTATTATTTCCTATGGTATATGCCTTATTCCAGGCATTTTACCGGCATCATCCCATTTAACCTTCATAGTCATCATCGGAGGGTAAGGACTGTTATCAGCCCCACTTTTCTAAGATGAAGATCCAGAGAAGTCAAGTAATTTGACTGTTGATATATCTAAGATTCAATCCAAGGCTTGTGTGATTGTTCATGACTACGCCTTGTTGTGTCATTAGCAACTGAATGCATCCTTAGAAGACCCTGTTTCACTGTTGTCATTTCCTTGTCATGCACTCACTCAGCCAACAAATATTCATTAAGCTCCTATGATGTGTGAGGCCCTGTGACAGTGCTAGGGGTGTGAACAATTATCATGACAGGCAGTCTCTTTCTGTGGCATGTGCGACGCAGAGGCGGAAACAGATGACCAGCTGGTCTGTACAGAGAGCCCACAAATACTGTGATGGGGAAGAACAGGATTCTAAGGTGACACATAGGAGGGATACAAAACTTAGAGGTAGGGGATCCAGAAGACATCCTTGAAGAAATGGTATTGACACTAAGTTACGGTGGATGAGACATAGATACGAAGTAAATGAGACCAGATCAAAAAGAACTTTGCAAGACGTGTTGAAGAGTTTGGATTTCAAACTAATGGGAAGTTATTAAAGGACTTCCAGTAGCATACAAGTGACATGTCAGATTTGCAGCTCAGAAATATCACTCTGACTGCAGTGTGTAGGAAGAATTGGAATGGAGAAAGGATAAAGACAAAAGAACTGATTTAGTCAACCAATAAGAGATAATGAAGACAGCAATGGATGATGGAATTGGGTGATGCAACTAAGGGTCCATGGAAATGGAGGCGTTAAAGTGACATATAAGAGATATATTCATAGGATTTGGTCACTGAGAGCATGTGTGGGATGTGAGGACCCAGGGATGAAATGCAGATTCTGGCTGGACCATGGGGAGGGATGGGGGCTAGTGCCATTCACTAGAGAAGGGAACCCCAGAGAAAGTGGGTTTGGAAGAGAAGAGGTGAGTGTAGGCTGGACACGCAGAGGCTAAATTGCCTAAGGAACCTCCCTATGGGTCTGTTGGCCACTCCCGTGGACCTGTGTTATTCCACTTGTGGGAATCCTGAGGGCCTCCCTGTGCTCTACAATGTCTCCTCAGGAGAGACCTAGCCGTCCAGACTATCTCCCTCCACCAACAGCCATTGCCTGTTTCATGTGATCCATAGCCAGGATCCAGATCAGAAGAGTTCAGTAGCCCACTTCCTATGGTTACCTGGGCACAGATACCAAGCAGGACGATGGGGGAGAGCTCATCATCACTGCTCTCTTTGTATCCTGTACCCAGACACCCCCAAGGACTAGATCCAGAGGATTTGTAGATCAAACATATAGGGAATAATTATAGGAATACCAGCTATTTCCCTCAAGAAAATTTAATTAATAAATAAATTCAACTTGTAATGCCGTCTCCCTTGGAGTACCTCACTTGCTAAATTGAAAAATTGGATAAATAGCATTAAGAAATACAAAGAACATCCTTGTTATGTGATATACAGAGAAGGTTGCAAAATTGGAATCACATCTGAATTCATCCAAATCTAATAAATATTTAAGTAATTCATTTGGAAAGTGATTTGTATTCCTCTGCTCCAAACCAGAGATATGCCAAAAAGTTTTCTTTTGACATGACTCACGTTATTCATTCATGTATAATGTATTGTACCCATGTACCAGGCACTACCACTTTTGAGTTCATGCATTTTTCCATGTAATGAACACAATCCCCACTTTATAGATGAGGAAAGGGAGGCTCTAAGTCAAGGCTGAAAGGGTATATGCACTTGTAGTAGAAGAGCTAGATGTGGACCTGTAGGTCTTTGGACTCCAAGTCCGGTGTTAATTTCAACTTCAAGTCCAGGATCTCAATAGATGTTAGTTTTGTTTTTCAAATATAGTATCAGAAGTGAGCAAAGAGATAGAAGACTAAAACTTGAAAGTTGTTGCTGCAAAAGCATATGTAGTGTGTATAGTTCTCAGGAATTAAAACATAAGTATATACTTCATTGAGAAAATCAACATATTTATTTTCAAACACCAAAGTGAAATGAAAAATGAACCTTAAGCTCGGTGAAGATGTGGAGACTCTGGAACTCTCACACTCCTGATGGGAGTGTAAAACACTACCACTACTTTGAAAAACACTTTGGAAGTTTCATAATTAAACATACGCCTACCATACAACCTAGCCACTTTGTTTCTAAGTATTTACCAAAATAAATGGAAGTATATGTCTATACAAAGATTTGTACATGATTTTTCATAGCAGCTTTATTCATAATAACCAATAACTGGAGCAACACAAATGTCTGTCAACAGGTGAGTTGATAACCAAATGGTGGCATATCCATTTAACAGAATACCATTCAGCAGTTAAAAAAAAAGGAACAAACTGTTATCATGCAACAACATAGATGATTCTCAAAATAGTTACGCTACATAAAAGAATACAGACCAAAAAAAGAGTACATATGGTATGATTCCAGCCGTATAGAATTCTAGAAAATCGTGATGGAAAGCAGATTTGTGGTTGCCTGGGGTGGGGAGCAGGATGGATCACAAGGTGCATGAGGAGACCTTTGGGGTTGATACACGTGTCCATCGTCTTGACTGTGGTGTTGTTATCCGGGAATGTCATAACAAGACCTCAGGGTGAACAGGAAAGAAATAGAAATGGATTTCTGGACTAACCTAGTGAAAGTAACCACTACTTAAGTTACACGAGCTTACTAACAATGGAACCAAGAAACTGTTCTTGATCAGGTGAGTTAAGTGATCTGTGCCTTAGTTCTACTGCTACATTGTAGAGATAACTTTTCCTTTTCCCCCGCCTGCCTTCCTGCTTCCTTTAACTTTCCCTTTTTTCTTATTTCAAACCTCATACTACTAAAAATACGTAAATACGTGAAAATATTTTAAATGCTCAAATGCAGTTTTGATAGCCTTTCAAACACTAGAATTTAAGTGTTGGTTTTCTCTTTTCTTTGTAAGGGGTCAGTGTGTACAAGTGGGAAAATGCTTTAAAGCCACGTAGACTTGTTAATTTTAATCACAAGTACTATATACTTCAGAGTTGCTAAGAAACTAGATCTTAAAAGTTCTCGCCACAAAAAAGAACTGATAATTATGGAACATGATGTGTTAGCTAACGCTGTGGTGGTAATCATACTGCAATATAGAAATGTATCAAATCAATATAGAAATGTATCAAATCAACACCTGAAACTTACACAGTGTTATATACCAATTATATCTCAATATTTTAAAAAGCCAACTAGACCTGGATACAAAATGCCAGGTGACTTCCCTTGGACCTTTGCATTTGTCAGTTAACTTCCTTGATCCTCACATTCCTCACATGTCTATTATGAAGAATAGAAATAACTGTCTACTGTGATGTTCAGAAAATCATTTGTTTGCTGTTACACATTGTACATCAGCTCTTTGAGATGCTGCACTATGTGCCTTTACTGATGTCAACTCCTATAGTAGTGGATCACATACCGAAGCCTATGAGGCACCTTGACAAAACAGGACAGATTGTACATGTATAATAATGAATTTACCTTTCCATGCTCTCTGGTCTGATGTGTCCACTCTGCTTTCATTGTATGTAGTGCACCTGGTGGACATTTGGAACGTCATAGAAGCTTTGAGGGAAAATGGTCTGAACAACGTGGACCCAAACATAGAACTCAACGTGGCCCGATTGGAGGCTGTGCTCTCCACCATTTTTTACCAGCTCAACAAAAGGATGCCAACCACTCACCAAATTCAGGTGGAGCAGTCCATCAGCCTCCTGCTAAACTTCCTGCTGGCAGCCTTTGATCCGTAAGCTCCCTCTGAATATCTGTGACTCACTACATGTTCAGTCTCCCCTTCCTCTTGCACTTCTTGGCCTTTATTCCAAAGAATTTTCTAGAGTAACCAACTGCTTCTTTTTTTCTTGGTCAAATACTTATCTCAATAAAGTTTCTATGTGCTTAATATACATTTTGAATGCTTTGGAAATGACTTAGAGAGTAAAATAGCTCCATAGGAAGTGGAGGACAATTGTATTTTATGTGCTGACCTTTATTTAACTCATCCCACGCTTCTTAGAAGCTATGGACGCGTGGAAGCATTGCGTGATAGGCCTGTGGAGCGATTTAATGAACCATGATGTGGGAGGATGTTTTTAACGCTCTCCGTTGCAAATTGTCTAAGACAGTGCTTCTGAGGTGTCATAACAAGACCCCAGGGCAAACAGATGTTGGAAAGGGTCCCTTCCTTGACGAGCCTAGTAAAAGTAGCCGTGACTTGCATTAAATGGACTGGTCGATAATGTACCATGTAAAACAACGTGATGCCATCCACACACCACGACTGAAACTCAGCCTCATTATCTTATAACTTCCCCTCGCAGACTCAGGGAATTTCAGAACTGTCTGAGATCTTAAAGACCATTCTTCCAAACCTCTCATTTTACAGATGAAGGACCCGAAGCACAGAGAGATTGTCACTTGTCCAGTGACAATCGGCAGGTCCAGTGGCTCTCAGCATGATAATGGCAGAGTGGGGATTTAGAGAGTCAGCTTCGATTTTTTTTCCAAGGCACATGTGGCAGCCCTGTGAAATGTAAAACCTCCCCTGAATCCCATTATCAGCCAAAAATTTCAAAGGGGCGTTTGCTGATGGCCCCTAGGCCATCAGCACCTCCAATTTCACCCCTGGTTTTGAATATTAAGAAGGAAAATTGCTAGCTTGATCTTTCAGCAATCCCATTTTAAGAATCTCAGAAGATTTTGCTTAGTCTCGTTGTCTAGCCAATGCTTGGGAATATTTAAACCCAGCACTGGAGATGTTCCAGCCAGGCTAATGTTATTATGCCACTCACAAAAGTCACCAGCTGTCACTTTGCAACCTAGCGTGGTGACAGAATTGTACGTGCTCAGTTTGACCAGTATACATTATTGTCTCCATGTTAATCTTTTGAGAAATTCTCAAGTTGAAATAAACAAGCAGTCCAGCCTGATAGATTCCATGCTTAGTCTGTGCAGCCGTCAGAAGTGATGTACTGCTTTGCGCTGATCACTGGGGTAGCCAAGCGACAGGGCTAGGAGAGGAAGATGTGGTTCCACATGACAGGAGGCAGAGTGGAACCAAGCCGTGGAATTTCTATAACAGCATTTCTGTCGTCTCCCCTTAACAAGAGTATGGCAGCTTTCAGACCTGTTACTGAAGTCTTCAGGAGCCTTATTTGTTAGAACAATGGAAAATGTAAATAGAGAGAATTTCCTGCTACATCTTGGGGTATTTCTAGAGGATTCATAAGGAATCAAAGCTAAAGAATAATTTGGACCAACTCTGTAAATACAGAAATGGGGCCAAATTAACAATAAGGATGGGGTATTTTGTGAAACAGATGGGGCTTAACCTAATAGATTTTTCACTTTTGTTTGGAAATATTGGGAAGAGCATTTCAAAAAGCAGAGCTGTAAATGTTCTCTAAAGAGCTATGATAATGTAGCTGAATCACTGCAAGATTGTTGGATGCTAAGCTTAAGGATTATACCAAGGTAAAGAGTAGTTCACTTTTCTCCACACCCTCTCCAGCATTTATTGTTTCTAGATTTTTTGATGATGGCCATTCTGACCGGTGTGAGATGATATCTCATTGTAGTTTTGATTTGCATTTCTCTAATGATTAATGATGTTGAGCATTCTTTCATGTGTTTGTTGGCAATCTGTATATCTTCTTTGGAGAAATGCCTATTTAGGTCTTCTGCCCATTTTTGGATTAGGTTGTTTGTTTTTTTGTTACTGAGCTGCATGAGCTGCTTGTAAATTTTGGAGATTAACTCTTTGTCGGTTGCTTCATTTGCAAATATTTTCTCCCATTCTGAGGGTTGCCTTTTGGTCTTGTTTATGGTTTTCTTTGCTGTGCAAAAGCTTGCACTGTTGGTGGGAATGTAAATTGATACAACCACTATGGAGAACAGTATGGAGGTTCCTTAAAAAACTACAAATAGAACTACCATAGACCCAGCAATCCCACTACTGGGCATATACCCTGAGAAAACCGTAATTCAAAAAGAGTCATGTACCACAATGTTCATTGCAGCTCTATTTACAATAGCCAGGACATGGAAGCAACCTAAGTGTCCATCATCGGATGAATGGATAAAGAAGATGTGACACATATATACAATGGAATATTACTCAGCCATAAAAAGAAATGAAATTGCGATATTTAGTGAGGTGGATGGACCTAGAGTCTGTCATACAGAGTGAAGTAAGTCAGAAAGA
>RJWK010022409.1:0-29919 GCA_004363435.1 Platanista minor
AAAAAAAAAAAAAAAAGGTTCTGAAGAACCTAGGGGCAGGACAGGAATAAAGACGTAGATGCAGAAAATGGACTTGAGAACACAGATAAGGGGAAGGGTAAGCTGGGACGAAGTGAGAGAGTGGCAGTGACATGTATACACTACCAAATGTAAAATAGATAGCTAGTGGGAAGCAGCTGCATAGCACAGGGAGATCAGCTCGGTGCTTTGTGATGACCTAGAGTGGTGGGTTAGGGAGGGTGGAGGGAGACACAAGAGGGAGGGGATATGGGGATATATGTATACACATAGCTGATTCACTTTGCTGTATAGCAGAAACTAACACAACATTGTAGAGCAATTATACTCCAATAAAGATGTTAAAAATAATAATAAATAAGTTCTTTGTCTTGAGCAGGATTTATAGTCAAAAAGAAATCTGAAGATTTTGTTGGCTAACATGTAGTTGAGAGAATTCTTTGGTAGCTGGCCAGTCTTGGGGGAAAAAAGTTATTTTTCTTTCATCTAATAAGGAGATTCAGTGAATTATTAAAAGTAATTATTAAAAGTAAAATTTTAAAAATAAATAAATAAATAAGTACTGCAGTGTTCTGTTAATGTATTTTATATATGGTTATCATAACACTATCAGAGTGTTCTTTATTATATTGCTTACAAAGCTGAACCAATTCCAACAGCAGATGTTCCTTCACTAAATAAAAAGTAATTAAAAAGTATTTCAGTAACACAATGGGATTACAATAAATAGCCATACTTAAAATAGAAATTTCAGGAGGAAAAACATGTTTTGATGCATATTATTGAATTTCCTAATTACAAATTTAAAGTGTACTTACAAATTTTAAATATGTTTATACTGACAGAACATGGTCTTTCATTAATTTATTCCCCAGTTTATTGAGCACCTAGCATACCCCAGGCATGTATCAAACCATGATAGCCACACAGCATTGGCTGAGTCAGACAAGACCCCTGCTTACACTCTATTCTTTGTTTACTGAATGTTTGGCTTTGATTTTAACTTTCAAATGTGTTTAAAATGTAATATTTTGTTTAAGCAAAGAGAAGTGTCTTTTTTTATTTATTTAAAGATATGTGTTTTTTGTATGTCAGGAAATTGGTTCCATAATGGTAAGTCTATCAGGTTCTACAGAATAAAGGGCAATTACATAATTCATCTCTGTTTGATCACAGTGACTGGGAATTCATGACTTTTCTAGGGACTAGTAGTTCATTTTAGGGGGACCTTAACTGTTTGAAAATTCTTTTTTCTATTAACCCCCAAATTTTCTCGTTCCTTCAGCTGATTTACATTCTGGTCCTGCTGTATCTGGAGACACCCAAAATGAAACCATTTTTTTCTTCAGAATATGGGTCTGTGATCCCTGATGTATAATTCCAAAAATCCAAAAGGCTTCGAAGACCAACAATTATTTGTACTTTTAGCACAACTTTACTTGGTGGCAAAAATTAATTCGAACAAATAAAGCTACTTTTAGCCTTTAGTAAATTTAACATGATTATTTATATGTTTAATTATAAAAATATGAAAGTCTATTGCAAATTACCACCACAATCCTGCTGCATGTCTTGTGTAATACACAGCATATGTATCGTATTACTTTTATAGAATTAAAAGAAAATCTCATTTATAAAGCACACCTCACCCAAGCACTTCATATGAGGGAATACAGGCTTGTAGAAATTTTCAATTTTTTGAAAATTCTTTCCTTATTCTTACTGATCTGAGAAACTACTTCACAAAGGCTTCAGTTAGTAGGCTGACTCATAACTGGCCTTTTAATTTTATTTAAAAAAATTTTTATTTTATATTGAAGTATAGTTGATTAACAACGTTGTGTTAGTTTCAGGTGTACAGCAAAGTGATTCAGTTATACATATACAGGTATCTAATCTTTTTCAAATTCTTTTCCCATTTAGGTTATTACAGAATATTGAGTGGAGTTCCTTGTGCTATACAGTAGGTCCTTGTTGGTTATCTATTTTAAATATAGCAATGTATATATAACTGGCATTTTTAAATGTGGGTGAGAAGACAAAAGAAAAGCTTAAACTTGGGCAGCCTCTGACATAAGACTTGATCAACATCATATTATTAACCTTACAGGGATGTCTGTGCCTATTTCAGTGAGTGCACAACAAGAATTAAATATCATTATTCCCACTTCCCTGATGAGACACATATGTTTAAATGACCTTTTACCCAAGTTAAGATTAGAGTGTGTGGCCCTCAGGCTCCCCATTCATTTATTGTCTATAGCCATGTATTAATCATCTAATATGTACCACAGTATACCCTAAGAAGGATGGAGAGAAAAGGTGAAAGACAGTTGAGAAGTTAAATTTATTGGAAAGACCATACAACTGTTGACCCTTTAGAAATGCTGTTGACATACGTCAACGTCCATCAAGGAAGTATGGATGTTTACTGGAAGCAAGGCCAGGGTGGTGCTGCCATGTGGAATTAGTCCTGCCCACAAGGACAGAGACTACTGGAAATCAGGCTCCAAATAACCGCAAGTACTTGGCAACTCCCAGGGCAGAGATGTGCCTCATCCTCTATGCTGACCCTGCACATTCTATCCAAACATCAGACAAATGGTTGGACTAAAGCATCTGTAAGTTCACAGAGCAAGAAGTCAGCCATCAGCCATGCAGATCATAACCCTTTGAGGACAGCAGGGCCCTGGATCGGGAGCTGAGGTTCACTGAAGGGACTACACAAAAGCACAAGGCAGGGTTCATGAAGCAACCACAGCAGGCAGATGTTATTAGAACGGGAACTCAGAAGGGAAATTAAAGAAAAACTCAAGTCTACAAGGTGAGGCAAAGAGAGAAACTGGGGCTTGGAAGATTCAGAACCATAATTAGGTTGTCAGAAAAGAGGACCCATGGGGGATTGAGGTCAACCCTAAATCTGGGGTTACATTAAAATCCAAATGCTCATTGGTGAGATGTCCTAACTGTGCCCGGGGTACAATGGACAGTTCAGGACCCAGCAGTCCCAGAGTTCAAAGGTAAGGCTTTGTTTATTTCATCAACCTCACTTGGGGTGGGAGGCGGGGTTTAAAAGATGAGAGCTATATGGGCTGAAGTAGTTCATAGAACTTCTACTGGAGTCAGGTTTGGACCTGGAACAGTGATGGCACCTAAGGCAGGACAAAAGTAGAATGCAGTGAATTCAGGTTTGAGGAGCAGGTGGGGAGAGGGCAGCCAGGCAGGGTAGTGAGGGGAAGCTGAGAATAAATCCAATGGGTGTAATGATTGAAATATCAGGAAAGCCAAGGCAGAGAGAGATCTTTAAGGGATGAAACTGGTCATGGTTTGCAAGAGACAAATTCTGATCCATATCATAAAGGTCCTCACATCCCTGGATGCATATAGAGGATGAAAGAGAAATCGTGGAAGAAGGCAGCAGCTGAGACACACACGGAGAAGCAGAAAGAGGCAAGGCATTGTGGGGAGTTGTGGTGAGCAATCTAGATGCAGTGTGAAGCCATAATGGAAAGATAAATATTACATCATTTAGACAAAGGGACTAGGTAAATGTCAGAATGTGAACTTCAAAATGTGAATTGAGAGTGAACAAAACAGTATGAGAAAATAAATGAAAATTGTTTGGAATAACTAATTTTGTATAAGAAAATAAATGAAAATTGTTTGGAATATCTAATTTTGTAGCCACTAGTGTCAGTAAAAAAGGAAAGATTTTGACTATCCCTGAATTAGTTTCAGTTATAACACTGCTATTCATCCTGTTGGCTGCCTTTTGTGTCTCCTGCTATATACTGGATCTGAAATATGAGTAATGATCCCATCATCTCCCAGGAGGAGGACCACACATAACTCATCTCCCAATGTCCAAACATGCCCTCCTCCAATTCATTCTTCACAAGGTAGCCAGGATGCTCTTCACAAAATATCAGCCTGCTTATATCACCATCCTGCTCAAAACCCCTGAATGACTTCCCGTTTCTCTTAGGGTAAAATCCAAATCCTTTCCATGGCCGACAAGCCTCTGAGTTTTCTGACCTCTGCCCACCTCTGCATCCTCATCCTGCACTATTTCACATATCACATGCCTCAGCCACACTGTTTTAAAAACGTATGAAGAAATATTTCAGATATATAAAATGGTATAAAGAATAATCTGTACATAGCCAAATTCCCATTGTTACCCAATTTAAGAGATTCAGGACTGTTTTTACTCACAATACTTCTGAAACCAAATGTATGAGTGTTTTCTATACCAACCAATTCTCCAGCTCTTCAGAAACCAGCTGGGTGTCCTACAACTCAATTCAATTCTGACACTATCTATCCAGAGTTAGCATCAGATCCCACAAGTTAAAGAGCTCAGTCCCACAAAACTTCTCCAAATCAGACACCAGTCTCAAGTCCCAAATCACTTTTACTTCCGACCAACTGCCTATGAATTGTGTTCCCCTTCTCAGGCTTGATAATTTTCTCAAATGGCTCAAAGAACTCAGGAACATGAAACTGTGTACAAGCCCTTGTGCCCTTGTCTTTTGAAATAAAAGTCTGACTTAAGAGTTAATGATTGAGGGCTTCCCTGGTGGCGCAGTGGTTGAGAGTCCGCCTGCCGATGCAGGGGACGCAGGTTCGTGCCCCAGTCTGGGAAGATCCCACATGCCACGGGGCGGCTGGGCCCGTGAGCCATGGCCGCTGAGCCTGCGCATCCGGAGCCTGTGCTCCGCAGCGGGAGAGGCCACAACAGTGAGAGGCCCATGTACCGCAAAACAAAAGAAAAAAAAAGAGTTAATGACTGGGAAATATGAAGATGTAGGAACAAAGAATAGCTGTTGGGCTGGGGAACTGGTAACAATTTAGATGATAAGTCCACCACATACAGAAATCCGGAACTCCCAGTTCCCTGAAAGACATAGATGAAGGCGTGACACACATTCTTAAGTTGTTTTTATAGGAAGCAGACCCCCACCACATGAAAACTGCTGCCTGCAAGAACATAGACTTGGACTGGTTGAAACCAGAAGGTTGATGATGCTTGAAACTTCACCTTGATGCCAACAAATCTGAGAATTCTGCACAAGCTGATCACTCATTCTGCAGTTCACTCCCTCACGCTGCCTTTAAAACCCCTTCCCTGAAAGTCTTCGGGGAGTTTGGGTCATTTGAACTTGAGCTGCCCATTCTCCTTGCTTGGCACCCTGCAATAAATGCTACTTTCCTTCACCACAACCCAGTGTCAAAAGATTGGCTTTACTGTGTGCAGGTGAGTGGACCTAAGTTTGGTTAGGTAACAAACTTTACTTATGTTTACCAATTCATTATAAAGGATTTCATAAAAGAGACAAATGAACAGCCAGATGAAGAGATATACAAGGTGAGGTTTAGAAGTGTCCCAAGTGCAGGAGTTTTGTGCGCATGGAGCTGGGGTATTCAGCTCTCCCCAGCACATGGGTAAGTTCACCAACTCAGAAGCCAATCTTGACTCCATTGTTTAGGGGGTTTTATGGAGGTTTCATCACTTAGGCATGATAGTTTTCTAACTCAATCTCCAGCCCTTCTCTCTCCTCCTTGTAATTTGGAGAGTGAGGCTGAAAGTTTCAGACTTCTAATCAAAGCTTGGTCTTTCTGGTGACCAGCTTCCAACCCAGAGTTTGTAGGGACCTGCCAAGAGTCTCCTTATTAAAACAAAAGACATTCCTATCACTTCAATCACTTAGGAAACTACGACGGATTTAGGAGCTCTGTGTCGGGAACTAGAGACAAAGATTAAGTAAATGTCTTTACAAGGTATCACAGAGATAAATTATTTTACATAAAATTAAAGCCACCTCTGTCCTTATTCTCGATCATATTCCCCTCCCTCCCTTCCTATCAGAGGTAACCAGTCTCTTTTATGTTTATATTGTCCATGTATTTTTTTATGATTTAATACATTCCAAAAAATATACAATACTGTTTGCATGCTTTAAATTTTATATGAAACCTATTATACTTTATGTTTCCACAATATGGGGTACATTTTTTGGCCAGATTACATTTGTAAACTTCATCTACACTAACAACTGTAACTCCATTTTCTTTGTTTTTAATATATTATAGCATTTCATTGATTGAATACATCACAATTATTAATCTATTAATAATTAATAGAAATTGAGTTTGGTTCCATTTTTTTACTATCATAAACAATGATGCTATGAATATTGTAGTATATGCCTTTTTGGGAACATTCATTAAAATGTTTCTAGATGTATAATTAAGAGTGAAATTCCTGGATCATCAAGTGTATGTTTTTTTCATTATACCATATATTCGCAAAATTGTATCCAAGGTCATATGACTATTCACTCCCGTAGTAGTATTCCCACTTTTTCATAAGTACTAACACTTAGTGTGGTCAAATTTTAAATTTTTCTAGCATATATGGTATTAAAAATACTCTACTGATTTCACCTTTTTTCTTCATCCTTGCTTACATTTAGGTTGGAGTTTATAGGCATCTTCGTTTCTGCATTACACAACAGATGTTTGCTGTGGGAATTTTTGTTTAGTTTACTCTTTGTTTTGTTCTGTATGAATTTTAGAAATAAATGTGTGAAAATTCAGAACTAAGTCTGTTTTCATGCTACAGGAATTAGAAAGCTTCTGCCTTTTTGTCATAATTTGTTGAATTACAACCACATTATACACATATAGTATCTTAATTTTCATTGATCATTTTAGCATATGGATTTGTCCCAATAATTTAAAATCTTTTCAAAAACAGCAACACATTTAGTGTCAGGGTCAGGTGTGACATTATGTCAGGTGTGAATTAGTTGAGCTGACCTGTTAAGTTTTTGTGTGTCTTCAATTATGAGTAATACCAGAAGGTGTTATTACCGATATTTCAAGCTATTTTCCAATGACCGATTCTCAAAAAGTAAGATTAAACAGCCAGATAATATTGAAAGAAGGATAAGAAATACATGTGAGAATATAATCTGAGGGTGCTGGCCTAGAGAGAAAGGATTATAACATTGGATTGGACCAAATTTAATGGTAGGGGGACACATGCTCAAAGTTCTGGATTCAACATGCTAGCTTGAGGGGCTTGGAGTAGCTCTCAAAATTTACTCCTTTGATTGCATAAAACCTGGACGGTGGTGGATTATGTTTAGTGGAGCTATAATGACACAACTTCTTTGATATAATATTTTTTAAAATAAAATTCCAAGGTTAGGAATACATATGTTGCACTGGGGCTTCCCTGGAGGTGCAGTGATTAAGAATCCGCCTGCCAATGAAGGGGAGGCAGGTTCGAGCCCTGGTCCAGGAAGATCCCATATGTCACAGAGCAACTAAGCCCGTGAGGCACAACTATTGGGCCTGTGCTAGAGCCCACGAGCCACAACTACTGAAGCCCACGTGCCTAGAGCCAGTGCCCTGAAACAAGAGAAGCCACTGCAGTGAAAAGCCCATGCACCACAACGAAGAGCAGCCCCCACTCGCCGCAACTAGTGAAAGACCGCACGCAGTAACGAAGATCCAACGCAGCCATAAATAAATAAATAAATTTATATATTAAAAAAATATATGTTGCACTGGATTTGTCATATGTGAATTTCTCATGCATCCCATGACTACTTCCCTTGGGAGGACCCAGAGGAAAAGCCCTACATCACACAGTGCATGAGGGAAAGAGCATCATCCATGGAAAGCTCTTTGGACACTGTCCTCCGTAGGTTGGGGAAATGAACATAGGATAACACTTTAAAGTGAAAAGCGAGTTGCTTTATCATTTACCCCTCACCCCCATGCTCACCAAATCAGTAGCATATTGCTTGGTAGGACTTTTCTGAATTTTGGTGGCAACGTACTATTTTTACAGGTTTTTACATAACGATGTGGCCGACAAGAGCCTAATTTCCAAACTATACAAATAGCTCATACAGCTCAATATCAAAAACAAACAAATGAACAAACAAATGAACCAATCAAAAATGGTCACAAGACCTAAATAGACATTTCTCCAAAGAAGACATAGAAATGGCAAATAGGCACATGAGAAGATGCTTCACATCACTAATTATTAGAGAAATGCATATCAAAACTACCATGAGGTATCACCTCACACCAGTCAGAATGGCCATCATCAAAAAGTCTACAAATAATAAATACTGGGAATGGTGTAAAGACAAGGGAACCCTCCTACAATGTTGGTGGGAATGTAAATTGGTATAGCCACTATGGAAAATTGTATGGAGATTCCTTAAAAAAACAAAAATAGAGTTATTATATGATCCAGCAATGCCACTCTTGGGCTTATATCTGTAAAAGACAAAAACTCTAATTCGAAAAGAGACATGCACACCAATGTTCACAGCAGTACTGTTCACAACAGCCAAGACATGGAAGCAACCTAAATGTCCATCAATAGATGAACAGATAAAGAAGATGCGGCATAAACAAACACACACACACAGACACACACACACACACAATGGAATACTACTCAGCCAAAAAAAAGAATGAAATAATGCCATTTGCAGCAACATGGATGGACCTAGAGATTATCATACTAAGTGAAATAAGTCAGACAAAGACAAATATCATAGGATATCACTTATATGTGGAATCTTACAAAACAGAAATAGACTCATAGACATGGAAAACAAATTTATGGTTACCAAAAGGGAAAGGGGGAGGTAAGGGATAAATTAGGAGTTTGGGATGAACATATACACACTACCATATATAAAATAGATAAACAACAAAGACCTATTGTATCCCACAGGGAACTATATTCAATATCTTGCAATAATTTATAATGGAAAAGAATCTGAAGAATATATATATATATATATATATATATATATATATATATATATATATATATATACACACATATATATGTATCTATAATGGAATCACTTTTCTGTACACCTGAAACTAACACAACATTGTAAATCAACTATGCTTCAATTAAAAAAAAAACAAACAAACTGTGTTTCATCTGTCAGGAATATAAATGAAAACACCAAGATGAAACCAAACATTTCAAAGAAAACAAAGATCATTAATCCTTTGTTTTATTTTACTGGAAGTATAATTTATCAGAGAAATATATAATCATCAATATCATATCAATATTAGAAGAGAGTCTTTTTTTATAAATTTATTTATTTATTCTTTTGGCTGCTTTGGGTCTTCATTGCTACATGCGGGCTTTTCTCTAGTTGAGGCGAGCAGGGGCTACGCTTCGTTGCAGTGCACGTGCTTATCATTGCGGTGGCTTCTCTTGTTGCAGAGCACGGGTTTTAGGTGCACGGACTTCAGTAGTTGTGGCGTGCAGGCTCAGTAGTTGTGGCTCGCGGGCTCTAGAGTGCAGGCTCAGTAGTTGTAGTGCACGGGCTTAGTTGCTCCGTAGCATGTGGGATCTTCCCGGACCACGGATCCAACCCGTGTACCCTGCATGGACAGGAGGATTCTTAACCACTGTGCCACCAGGAAAGCCCTAGAAGAGAGTCTTTAATAATAAATTTGAGTTTATTTTCTAAGTCACCATTCCAGGAAAGGATTGCTCTTAAACTTCGCCTAACAGTAGAAGAAAAAATGCCCACCAACTTCTCAGATACTCTTACATCTGGACCTCTCAAGTTAAAAAAAAAAAAATTTTTTTTTTTAGGTAATTAATGGAAATTTGTTAAACATTTACCTCTACCCAAGTGAAATCAAGACACATGCAGGGGGCTGTTTATATCTGATAAACACTAAAAGACTGATTTAAATCTGGATCCTGACTATACCTGAAAGTCCCATTAATATGTTCCTTCAGAGCCTTCCAGCAGTTTGTGTTGTAATGGGGCTAAGCATTGATCCTCACACGTTCTCTGGCTAATGATTCAATTTAGATTACTATTTGTCAGCATGAAATTCTGGCTGAGACTGCCCTTGTTGGAGTTCAGTTCCTGTTGGCTATTTTCACTTGGAGAATTGCTTATCCTTTCTGAGTATCTATTTTCTTATCTGTAAGATGTTGGAGATAAAGACACTTATAGGACTGATATGAGGATTAGTGCAAAAAAATAGCTTTGCAATTTATGAAGCACTGTGCAAATTCAGGACTGAAGTGACATGCCGGATGCCGGAGCTACACTGCTGTGTGAGCTTGGGCAACTTAATTAAAGTCCCTGATCCTGTGAGTCCTCAGCTGTATAATCAGGATGATGGGAGAACAGGATTTTTATGAAGCAAACATAATATGTACAAAGTAGTTAGAGCACAGCTTGTCATATAGTAAATGTTATGTAAGAGTCTGTGAGATAATCAATAAACATGATGATAATAATGATGATGATGGTGGTGTTGATGCAGCAAATATTGTAGATTGGTATTATTGAATAGGCAACACGACAGATAAAGAATGCAATCTCTGGAGTCAAATTTGAGTTTAAATCCAAAAGGTCTGAGATCTAAAGCAAGTTTCTTAACTCCTCTCAGTATTTTTTTTGTAATCCCTAAAGTGGTGAATAATATACTAATAATAAAGTAGTCTTTAGAGAAAGAATTAAAAAGAGGATGCAATTTTATTTTTCACATTAGTCTTTATCAGAAGCAGTGTAGCATAGTGATTAAAAACTTTGGAGTCTAAAGATTCGGGGTTGAATTTTTATCTCCGACTCTTATAAACAGGCTAATATCTGGCAATTTTTGTCCGAGCCTCTATTTCTTCATAAGAGTATACCCATATCAAAGGATAATTGTAAGGATTAAATAAGATAATAATGTATTTAAGGTACTTGGTGCAATTCCTGACACTTGCTCAGTTTTAAAATCTGTGATTACTGATAAGCTCATTGTCACTCAGGCTTTCATGGCTGGGGTCAGGAGAAAAGTAGGGGTGAGCACACACATTTTTGAAAGGAATGGAGTACGTCTCATTGTAGAAAATATGATCCCCAGTCTTGGGAGGGATACCCCAGTTTGGGAGTCTCAGATGGCAGCTCTCAGAAAACCAAGAAGAACAAGACGCTGAGCAACAAAACCAGGGAAACAAGGGGCACCAATGGTCACCCCATGTCACCTTGTACCACAGTGTAGTCTAGGCTTTGGCTAAAGGAAGCTTGAAGAAGGAGCAAAATAAATGGTTGCCCTCACAATTCAGAATAGACATATTTTCACTTCGGTTTGAATCAAAACCAGAAGGATGAAGTGCAGGCAGATTGGAATGTTGCAACAGAACTGAGCACACAGGCTGAGTCTACCACTAACTTAGCCATGTGAATTCGTGCAAAAATGTGGCCCTCCCAGAACAATATTTTCCCCATCTGTTAAATAATGTGTTAAGACCAGATGGTACCTACAATCTCCTTCTGTTCAATGGTAGATAAATTTGCAAGCAAGAAAAGTTATTTTAAGTAACTCCACCAGATCCAGGTCTTTGCTCTCAGTCCTAAAAGTAAGACTCTTTTTTTGCATCAAGAGTTAAGTTCAGACCCTCCTTAATGAGCCTCTAAGCAGGGATGGGGTACAGTGTGGGGTGAATGCTGGAACCCAGAACACCCAACTAAACAGCCAAATAATCAATAATCAGTCAAAATCAGAGTTCTCCCTGGAGGTGAGGACTCAGAGATAAGGCCACAAGGTGAGGTGAATATGCCATCAGGAACACAGATCTGAATCAAGTCACTAGGCAAAGAGGAAAAACCAGGGGGTAAAGGGAGTCCAGACAAGAGGACTTAAAATAAGGGCCTCAGTCAGTCTCAGAGGCAGGAAGGGAGGACAGTGATTTTGTAAAAACAAAAAGTCAATGATTTTTTCATTTCAAATTAATAAAATATAGACAGAAGTATTATATATATGCAGAAGTATTATATATGTGCAGAAGTATATATATGCAATATATATTATTTATATGTATATATATGCAGTAGTACCAAGATATTTAGTGGGAAGGAGGAATTAAGGACTAGAAAAGGTTTGGTGTCAACCAGATTGATAACAGCAAGTCCCCTACTATCTGAGCCTCAGCAAACCAGTTTACATGCCATGCAAAGCTACTATAGACCCAAGTCAAAAAATCTTCCAACTCATCATGTGAAGTCCCACCCATCAACAGAGTCTGTCAGGTCATTGTCCCCACCTGTTTTTTGTTTCGTATTTTTTTTTTTTTTTGGCTGTGTAGGTTCTTTGTTGCTGCGTGCAGGCTTTCACTAATTGCAGCGAGTGGGGGCTACTCTTTGCTGCGGTGCACGGGCTTCTCATCGCAGTAGCTTCTCTTGTTGTGGAGCACAGGTTCTAGGCATGCAGGCTTCAGTAGTTGTGGCACACGGGCTTCAGTAGTTGTGGCAAACGGGCTCTAGAGCATAGGCTCAGTAGTGTTGGCGCATGGGCTTAGTTGCTCCGTGGCATGTGGGATCTTCCAGGACCAGGGATCGAACCCGTGTCCCCTGCATTGGCAGGCGGATTCTTAACCACTGGGCCACCAGAGAAGTCCCTCCTGTTTTTAATTCTATTTTTTTTTTCTGGCCACTTCACCAAACCCCTCCAACAGGAAATGTTCTCTTTGAACATCATGGGGGAAGCCAGTGGGTCTGGTTCAGAGCCTGGTCAGGGGCCTGGTGCAGGTGGGTGGAGTATAGGGATTCTCAGGAAGGCAAAAAGGATGCAGGTGGAGCTCTCCAGCTGCCCTCTATGGCACTGGGGTGTTGGGGGCAGTGGGTGCAGGTCCTGATGGAGGGTGCACCCATCAGGGGAGCGTCAGAGACGGGCAGAATCAGGCCCCACACACTGCTGCCCCCGTGTCTCTTCCCAGAGGAAGGCTGATCTTGCTGGATCTTGGCAAACTCTTTGGTACCTCGGGTGCTGCAGGCCCCTCCTTTGAAATTCGTTCCTAAGAAATCTGGTTCAAGACACCTATCAAGCACACCCCAGTCGTCATCAACTTTAAGAGTTCTGGGGCTTCCCTGGTGGCAGAGTGGTTGAGAGTCCGCCTGCTGATGCAGGGGACATGGGTTCGTGCCCCGGTCCGGGAAGATCCCACATGCCGCAGAGCGGCTGGGCCCGTGAGCCATGGCCGCTGAGCCTGCGCGTCTGGAGTTCTGTAATGTTTTTTTTCTTAAGCTGAGTGGTGGACGTAGGATGTTATATTCCTCTTTATAGCTTTTTTAATATCTGAAACATTTTATACTTAATTTGTAAAGAAAAAAATTAGAAAGTTCTTTAGAAAAAAGTGATTTTTTTGAAATAGGCTTAGAAGAGACAAATTCAATATATTGTTTTAAAGGGGAGTAGAATCATTTATATCAGAATCTGGGGGGACATTTTGTTACCTCTAGAAACACAGTAGAATAATCTAGCACTTTCCTCATAAGGGGATAGTAAATGTGCTATTTATATGCGCTCTCTCTCTAGATCTTGAAATTCCTACATGGTTATTAAATTTGCTGATCAACAATGTTAAATAGCTAAATTGTTTGTGTGGGTAGGGGACTGGTCCATTGTGACACCATCACTAAAAATAAATATATTATTGTAATTAAATATAGACAAGTATACGTCTTAGGTAAAATATTGCAAGTGCACTTTCAAAGATAACAATTGCAATAGAATATGTAAACTTTCAGCAAAATTCTGCTAATAACTGAGAAGCACTGAGGAAATCTCCGTTCACTTCTATAAACAGCTGTGCTTTTTCAAATGTGCTGATACCATCGTTTAGTCTTCAGTCATTGCTCAATTAGCCTGAGGCTGATAAACCTGAACGATGAACGCACTCTGTAATCAGACCAAATCAAAACTCACTCATCAGGTCACCTTCCTGAAACTCCTTCTCCTGTTAGACACCCAGCTCTTTCTAGAAAGGAAGGTGACAGGTGATGTCTTTATCAGCGATGAGAAACCAGTAATCCTGAAGCCAGACTGCACTAGAGGCAAATTTTGGATTTTGTCACCAACATTGCAATTCAAATCGTAATTTTCATTGTTTTGCTCTGGCTCTACATTGACTCTCAATTTTCAATTTTGAATAGATGGAGAGCTAAGGATAATTTTAATCAGCTAATCAGAATTTCTCAACAATGCTAGTCATTGCAACTAAAATGTATTTGGCACATTTATTGAAAATGTATGGTATAATAATTTAAGATGTAATATTTTGCCAAGAGAAAAAAAAAGTATAACCTTCAAGTAACATTTTATCCATTGTTCTAAATTGTCCTTACAAAAAATAAAAAAATAAATTGTCCTTACATGGAAAAGGTTTCCCTATTACTATAACAGAATATCCACATGAAAGTAAATTTCCAGTCAGATATATATATATATATATATAAAATATTTTCTAGAAAAACCATCACCTTAACTAATGCCTTAGTAAAGGTAACTACTTTTTGTTTTAACCTTAGTATTTTAGCATAATGAAGATCCAGTTCAGAGGATTCAGATACACCTGGAGACAGTTTTTCACAGTCATATGAACTACCATCAATAGGTTTTTGTTTTTTTATTTATTTTTTTATTGGCATATAATTGCTTTACAATGTTGTGTTAATTTCTTCTGTACAATGAAGGGAATCAGCTACATGTATACATATATCCCCTCCCTCTTGGACCTCCCTCCCGCCCCCATCCCACCCCTCTAGGTCATCACAGAGCACCAAGGTCCCTGTGCTACGTAGCAGGTTCCCACTAGCTATCTATTTTACACATGGTAGTGTATTTATGTCAAACCTAATATCCCAGTTCATCCCACCCTCCCCTTGTCCCCCGTGTCCACACATCCGTTCTATACATCTGCATTTCTATTCCTGCCTTGCAAATAGGTTCATCTGTACCATTTTTCTAGATTCCACATATATGCATTAATATACGATATCTGTTTTTCTCTTTCTGACTTATACACTGTATGACAGACTCTAGGTCCATCCATATCTCTACAAATGACCCACTTTCACTTCTTTTATGTAATATTTCATAATATATATGTACCATATCTTCTTTATCCATTCATCTGTCGATGGACATTTAGGTTGTTTCCATGTCCTAGCTTTTATAAATAGTGCTGCAATGAATATTGGGGTACATGTGTCTTTTTGAGTTATAGTTTTCTCAGGGGTATACGCCCAGTAGTGGTATTGCTGGGTCGTATGGCAGTTCTATTTTTAGTTTTTCAAGGAACCTCCATACTGTTCTCCACAGTGGCTGTATCAATTTACATTCCCACCAACAGTGCAAGAGGGTTCCCTTTTCTCCACACCCTCTCCAGCATTTATTGTTTGTAGACTTTTTGATGATGGCCATTCTGACCGGTGTGAGGTGATACCTCATTGTAGTTTTGATTTGCATCTCTCTAATAATTAGTTGATGCTGAGCATCTTTTCATGTGCCTCTTGGCCATCTGTATGTCTTCTTTTGTGAAATGTCTGTTTAGGTCTTCTGCCCATTTTTTGATTGGGATGTTTGGTTTTTTGATATTGAGCTGCATGAGCTGTTTGTATATTTTGGAGATTAATCCTTTGTCCGTTGCTTCTTTTGCAAATATTTTCTCCCATTCTGTGGGTTGTCTTTTTGTCTTGTTTATGGTTTCCTTTGCTATGCAAAAGCTTTTAAGTTTAATTAGGTCCCATTTACTGTATGCATGATTATAACTGCATATTATAATATTATGATTATAGTTATATATTCCCAGGAAAATACTAATATTTTAGATTAATAATACAAAGAATAAAAAATTTAACTATACTTACAGATAGCACAAAAAATATCAGATTTCTGATTTACAGGTAATCGTTGAAAATTTAATAAAATGCCTTTCCCTTATCAAGTATATTCATTCTACTGTAACAAACGGAAGCAAAATAACATGGCTTAAAGCCTCTAAAAGAGTGAATTCTTCTCAAAAAGAGGGTTCCCTAGGGTGGTCATTTGGCAATGTCGAGAGACACTTTTAAATGTTACAACTATAAGGAGGGGTTGCTACTGGCATCACTGGGTAGAGGCCAGGAATGCTGCTAAATATCCCCTGGTAACAAAGAATTGTTGTACCCAAAATATTAATAGTGCCAAGGCTGAGAAACTACTCTAGAACATAATAATGAGCATGAAAAATCCATGGAAAGAAGGAGAAGGTAAGGAAAGGATATGTTCCACAGAGCAATGAAAACATGATGTCTGCTCAGCAGTAAAACTAACCCATGATGCCACTGTGTGGCCTCTGGGCAAGGGAATTATAAGGGGCCCAAGTGATGTGAAAGTTTCCATAATAATAAACATGAACACTGAATTTAATTCAACTGAAAATCAGTAGGTTATCATTAGCAAACCAAATTTATGGACTTTAAGTAGAATAGAAATTAAACTGGATTGTCTTTAAAATATGGGTACACATTTCAGAAGTACAAATTATTCTAAATAATCATTCTTGCCTTCATTTTCATTGTAACAGAACCTCCATATTTTGAGTTGGTGCATGGACACCCAGCATAAAGCCTGCCTTTGCCGGTCCCCTTTGATGCCAGGTGCAATCATATGACTAAGTTCTGTATAATGAGATATCAGCTAAGTTAAGCCAGCAGCAACAAAGTTAATCATTTAAAAGGGAGGGGCATACATGCACCCTTTCTTTTTTTCACTTCTGGACAGCTGTAATGTGGACGTGGAGGTATATCATTTCAGATCCTGTGTTTAAGGACAGCACACTAAGGTGAGAAAACCCTGGACCAATTCCATATAGCAAAACTCAAGAGCAGCCTAAAATACTGCCTTACTATGATACTGAGATACACATCTTAATTTGGCACCGGGGTACCATAACCATAGAGCAAATGAGATTCCATAAGCATTTGATTGTACCTCTGTGTTATCCAGTAGCCTGGAAAGTGTTACATCATTCTATCGCTTCTGCAGAAACTTTTAATTCCCACCCTCAAATCCTACATGACCCAATTACTAAGTTCCAAAGGAAATATAAAACTAAACATTTAAAAAAATCATGTAAAATCATGTATTGTGATGTGCAGATATTTGGGGTTTTTTAAACCCACGTATCTTGTGCATTTCTTATTCCATAGATCAAACTAATTGAATGAGAAGATGTATAAAAAGTATATGGATATATCTCATTATTTATCATACTTTCCCATGAAAGCTCTTTAACTTAAGCAGACCATTTAGCCAAAAATATTAGTTGAATACTTTCTTGTGTAACAGAGTAAGTGAAAGCATTGATATTTGAGTTTTTATTCGCCAAGTTTGTCAGCAGTGGGCTATTTTGATGTCACCTAGTAACAGGAAGTGAACACCACTATTACCTTAAATTCTATGTCAACATTGACTTTTTAAAAATTTTATCCATATCATATACTTTTGTGGATGAAATTTGACCATTAGCATCATGATAATAATTAAAATATCTGTGCATTCTTCCTTTTCTCTATTGCCGATGGCTGAGAACCAGGAGACAGCTCAAGCTCTCTGATCACTGGTTAAGCAAAGAGATTATTATACTCATCGTGTTTTCTTATGTAGTTGATATAATAATTAACCAGCCAGATATCAGATTTCAAAGTTTACTACGATTGCTATTTGAAGTTCCTAAATCATCTGAATAGTTCTAATGTATAAGAATATTATTGTGAAAAACTCACAGAAGACACAAAAGAAACTTTCATGAACAATATTAGAATTATTATTAGTGTACTTATTTCATTACATAAAATATATTTCTTTTAAATCATATAACTCTGTTATGTTAATATATATGATTATCTTTAAAAAATTTTGTTTTTAATTTTATTTTTCCTAGTTCTGGTCCTAGTATCTGGAGGAGAGTGTTCTTTCACTGAAGTAAAACCAGCTAAAAATTATTTAAGGAACACTGTGGTACTATAATTAGTGGCACTAAATCAAAATAGAAGCTTAATCAACTTTTTAGTATTAGTTCAGTTGCAATTCAGTGATTTTTCTAATTCCAAATTATTCAAGAGCTCTAACCCATGTTGGCTTAAAACGTGTATAGATGTTTTTTATTGAGGGAATAATGTCTTTCCATTTACACAACAGACACTCATTTTACTCAACAAAGATTTATTGAGCAGCTAACTTGTGCCAGTCACTCTTCTGGGCACAGTGAATAACATAGATAAGATCCCTGCTATCACAGAGTTTACAATCTAGTCTTTGTTTATAAATTGGGTGACCATATATTTTACCATCTTACCCAAGACACTTTTGAGAGTGAAAGACCTATTAGTATTATTCTGGCACGATCGATGTAATCTGAGACTGTATGCTCATCTCATTAATAAATGACATATTGGAATTTAGATTATAACTTTCAAAAATTTTTTAAATTGTAGCATTTTGATATATCAAGGATAACATTGTTTTGTTATTTGTAAATTTATATTTATATGTGTACATTTTTTAAGACCCTCGATTTCTAATTCAGTCCTCCATTGAATGAAGGCCAACTGCATCATTCAACCTCCTGCGATGAGTGCCAGTGACTAGAGTTCATGAATTTTATAGAATTTTGGCATTTTATTTTCTAATGATACTTATTGTCAGGAAAATGTTCTCATGCTTTGTTGAAATATTCTTCTTTGTAACTTTAACTTATATTCCCTATTTTTTTTTCTAGAAATAAAATAAATAACTTTTCCTCTAAATAACAGCTTTTAAGCATTTAAGGACAAATATTATAGTTTTACTATAAAAATACTATTTTTTTTTTCTTTTTCTTTTTTTACGGTACGCGGGCGTCTCACTGTTGCGGCCTCTCCCATTGCGGAGCACAGGCTCTGGAACGCGCAGGCTCAGCGGCCATGGCTCACAGGCCCAGCCGCTCCGCGGCATGTGGGAACTTCCCGGACCGGGGCACGAACCCGTGTCCCTTGCATCGGCAGGCGTACTCTCAACCACTGCGCCACCAGGGAAGCCCAAAAATACTATTTCTTAAAGGCTAAAATTGGTCATTTGACTTTTACTTAAGTCTGATATGCAAACTTCTTTTAAAATATGTAAGTGGTGGAGAATAGAATCACTCTATTATCAAATGTCACTGAATCACACTTAGTGGACAGTACCCCTGGTTAAGTGCTTGACTCAGATGCATTTTGCCATTAATATTAGTGACATTTAGTATGGAAAGGTGTGTATGCCTTTACTATGAGTATACCATGTGATCATAATCTTATTCTAATTACAATCCTCCATGCGTGAAGTATTTTTGCTTCTACTTATGGGATATCAATGTTTCAAGAAATACTTTTTGCATTCCAAGGTATACTTAGAATGCCACCTCCATTAACTAGACATCACTAAGTGCTAAGACGGAAAGTTATGGTGAGAATGGGGCGAAAGACATTTAATGGATTAAATCTATTGTAAAGGCCAAACAACAATAATGAATATAAACAAGACTCTGGCGATATATTTTCGATTTATCACGGTGGCATGATAAATATAACTCCTTTCTCAATTGTAGTTAGGTCTGGAACTGAGGCAGGAACTAAGGCTACACGTTGTGTTGGGGGAGGTTTATGGGATTAAGTGGGGAAGACCTGAGGTTGGCTAAGTCAGGGATAGTGAGAGGGCTGACAATAAGTGGGATTGAACTGATGTCATTAAAAATATAAAGAAAGCGAAGAAATAGTTTGAATCTGGCCATTGCATGTAGGAGTCAAGTTCTGTCCCAGCTCTTAAAGATCATGATAAGCGAGGCTAGCAGAGGAGAAAAAGGAGGGCTTTGTAGGAAAGTAGAAAGGGAAGGCATCAAAGGGAAGGACTGAGATTGACAGAGAGAGGTCTGAGTGAACAGCAGAGAGAAATGATATCAAATAATTACAGGAAAATAGAATTAAATGACAGTATGAGACTTTTGATATTTTAGGTAGAAAGGGCAAGCCAAACAGCAACATTTTAAACAGGAAAATAATGTGAAAATTATATTTGGATAACTAAAGCTAAACATATGCTTACCTGCCAATACAGGACATAGACATTTCGTTGACTGAAAGAAGCCATGTTCAAAAGCATATATACTATGCAATTACATTTATGTGAATAAAGGACAGTCAAAATTAATCTATGGTGACAGAATTCAGAATGATGGTTACCTCTGGGGAAATGGGGCACTGGTATTAGGAATAAGGAATTTCTAGGGTGATGGACATGTTTTATATCTTAATCTAGATATACAAATATATGTATAAAAATTTATTGAAAAATTAATAAAAAGGAGAGAAACATAAAAATAAAAAATGACACTTGGACTTTATTCTGTTTTTCTTTATAATTTTAAGATAATGCTTAACTCATTAACTTTTAGCATTACTTTTTTCAATATAAACTTAGCAAAAATATAAATTTTCTTCCAAATTCATCTGGAAGGAATATAATATTTTCATTATAAAGTTCTTAGAATTTTCTAATTTCCATTTTTAATATTCTTCAGTGTTAGGGCTCTTCTAGTTATCTTTTAAATTTTGCTTCTAATTTCAGTTGTTTTTGATAAGAGAAAATGACTGGAATAATACCAATTCTGAAATTTATTGAGAATTATTTTATATATATGGTCAATTTTTGCATATGTTCTGTGTGAGCTTGAGAAAAATACGTATTCACTTATTGTAGAGTGAGAAAACTATAAATTGATTCACCCACTCAGGAATTCTAGCCTCTAAAACTGTAATTCAATAAATTTGTGTTGCTTTAAAGCCACAAAGTTTGTGGTGCAGCAATAGGAAACTAATACAGATATTGGGTCCTGGAAGGTTCTGTGATAACAAACATCTAAATAAGTGGAAGTGGCTTTGGAATTGGGCAATGAAAAAAGGTTGGAAAATTTCTGAGGTGCGTGATACAAAAAGCCGAGATTGCCTTCAACAGATCTCAGATGATATATGGTTAATATCCATCTATATGGATGTTAATAACTCTGCTATTGCAGTTTCAGAAGAAAGTGAGAAGCATGGTAGAGGAGGCCTATATTGTCTTAGAGAATAACTAAATCATCAAAAACAGACTGTTGGTAGAAAAATGGATTTAGTTAAAGGTGCTGCTGGTGAGGGCTCGGGTGAAAATGAGAAACATGCTTATTGGAAAGTAGCGGAAATTGGATCCTTGTTATATAAAGGCATAAACTTAGCTGAATGGTGTCCTTCATGATTTAGTTATGTGGAAAGTGGACTTGTAAGCAATGAACTTGGACATTTAGCTGAAGAGATTTCCAAGCAAAGTGTTGAAGGTGTGAACTGGTTTGTTCTTGTTATTTATAGTAAAATGCAAGAGGAAACAGATAAATTTAGGGAAGAACTGTTAAGCATAAAAAAATGAGGACTCGATGATTTGGGAAATTCTCAGCCTATCCAGATTGCAGAAGATGCTAAAAATAGGAGATTCACTGTTAGGAAAGCATGCTAGGGAGAGAGCCAGGAGTGTGCTTGGACAACCTTTTACTAGTGACTTGGAAGGATAAAAAGTCAGAGTATTCAATAACAGAGACAGCTCTTTGAAGAGCTTGTGATTCATGGATTTCCTCAGTCATCTCAGCAGAAGCCAGGAATAGGGATGGAATTTTTCCAGGAAAAATCTGTGGAGGAATATCTTGTTTAATGAAGTGACATACACAGGGGACCACAAGGTCCTTGAGAATTTTATACCAGCAGAAACACTGCCAGCTTGGAATGCAAGGGATAGAGACAAGATGAAATAAAAGAAGTTACTTGGACTCTCAAAATTCTTCAGGCGGGAAACAGGCTGACAACACTACTCAGCTGCGAACATACACTAATTTCAAGAAAAGGAAGAATGACTGCTTTTCAAGTAAAAGGATGAAACAGAAGACTCAAAAAGTTGGAGCCTCAAGCCAGAGGGCTACTTCCAGGCCTTGAAACTTAATGTTGGGGGCTTCCCTGGTGTCGCAGTGGTTGAGAGTCCGCCTGCCGATGCAGGAGACCCGCGTTCGTGCCCCGGTCCGGGAGGATCCCACATGCCGCGGAGCGGCTGGGCCCGTGAGCCATGGCCGCTGAGCCTGCGTGTCCGGAGCCTATGCTCCGCAACGGGAGAGGCCACAACAGGGAGAGGCCCGCATACCGAAAAAAAAAAAAAAAAATTGAAACTTAATGTTGTTTTTCTGTCTGGATCTCTAAATTGCTTGGGACCAGTGGCTAATTCTTTCTTTCATTTTCTCCTTTTTGGAATGGGACTATCTATAAATGTTATGTTAACGCCTGTCTCACCATTATACTTCGGAAGCAGATAACTTGTTTTCTAGTTCCGCAGGTCCACAGATGAAAAGCTATTTTGTCCCAGAATGGATTATATCCAGAACTTCATTCATACCTAATTTTAAGATGATTTAGATGATGAAACTGGGGACTTTTAGGTTCATGGAGCTTAGATATTTTGGAATTGAGATGATGCTGTAATGGGCTGAGACTGGGAGTTTGAGACAGAGTGAATGTATTTTATATTTGGATGGATAAGAATCTTTGGGGGGACAGCAAATGAACAATGTTAGCCTGAATAATGCCCTCCAAAATGCATACATCTTAATCCCCATTTATCTTATGGCAAAAGAGACTTTGCAGATGCCATTAAATTAAAAACCTTGAGATGGGAAATCATCTTGAATTATCAAGATGAACCAAATGTAACCACAAGGTTAGTTAAACAAGAAAAGCAAGAGGATCAGAAAAAGAGAGAGAGAGAGGTGTGATGACAAAAGCAGAGGTTGAAGTGATGTAAAGAAGGGGCCATGGGCCAAGGAATGCAGGCATCCTCTAGAAGCTAGGTAAGACAAAAAAACTGACTCTCCCCCAGAGATAATAATTGTTATTGTCTCTATTTTATTTTAAAAATAGTAAAATTGCATTTTTAAGTCCTTAAATTTTTGGTAATTTGGCAGCAATAGGAAACTAACACGCAAGTCAATTAACATTTATCTATTTATATATTTATGCAACAGATGTTTATTGAGCACTTACTATACCTTGAGCTGGAAAAAAATCTTACTATCATTTTAAAAAGTAAGCGTGTGTGTGTGTGTGTGTGTGTGTGTGTGTGTTTAACTGAAATGACTTGAAGAGAAAGGAATTTCAACTTGTGCAAGTATAATCCAAACTAAAGTATTCAAATACAATTATTTCATTTTTAAGTATGTAGAATTTATGGGAAATAGGTTAACATACTAAAAATAATATTACTACTGCAGTAATTTTAAAATTATTTCTAATTAGCATGGTCCATAATGAAGTGTTTATTTAAAATTTTTTGCTTAAACATACATCCTTTTTTTCCCATTTGGTAAGCAAAATATTCCCTCCTCACCCTTGCCAGAATGTAATCATATAATAAATAGCAGTCCATTCTTTATAGGCTTGAATGAAGCTAACATTTTTTATAGTGTGTGAAATAGACTGAATATTTGTGTCCCCCAAATTTATATGTTAAATCCTACCCCCAATATGATGGAATTTGGAGGTAGGGCCTTTGGAAGGTAATTAGGTTATAAAGGTGAAGCCCTCATGCATAGGGTTAGCACCCTTATAAAAAAGACCCCAGAGAGCTGCCTTCCCCTTTCACCATGTGGAGCCACAGAGAAAAGGCAGCTGTTGATGAACCAGGAAACTCTCACTAGATACTAAATCTGCTAGCATCTTATTCTTGAACTTCCCAGCCTTCCCACTACGAGAAATAAATTTCTGTTGTTTATAAGCCACTCAGTCTGTGGTATTATGTTATTGCTGCCTGACTGGACTAAGACAGTCTCAAGAACTAACTTTTTAAAATACTTTTTCAATGTCTACTGATTTGTAAAATATATATTCTTGGCTCCCTCACTGATTTTGCTTCAGTAATTTCCAGTGGAGCCTAGTCATTGTAAGCATCAATTTAAATTTCATCAATTAGCAGAAATTATAAACAAAGTCCAAATTAAAAATTTTATTAATAATCTTGCACAGTTATTTTCTTCCTTGGAATCTTCTTCAGTATTTAGTTAGTGCTTCCATTTGAAATAGCAAAAACAAATTTATAGCAATGTTAATAACAGCCAACATGCTAAAGATAAAACAGTTTGAGGAGAAAAATAACCACATTTTTGTATGGCATACATAGGAAACAAAATATAATAATTAAAATTGTTCTCTGTAAGTTTATTTAACATACTTCTTTATTTAATGTTCATCCTTTCAACACATTGGTAGTTAACAACAGATATTAATAGTAATTTTACTATGAGATTTTATCATACATTTCTTAGATAAGGCTTTTTCAATAACAAATTAGGTTCACTTTTATGCAAATTATATGACCTAAAACTTTTAGGAAAACTGATAAACTTTTTAAGTTAAATTTTCAGTTCTTGTAAAATGGTGATCTAATAAGTGTGGAAGACAGTGCAGGTTTTATTTAATACAGTGATGGATTAGTGATGGGCTAAATGGTTGTCTTTTGTCCTTGAGAGGGTGATAAACTTCCAATGAAGTATTGCTGTTGGTTAGAGAATCACCTACAATAGTTATAGATATAAATTTAACATGCGAGATGGTAGGGGGAAATTGATGATGGGATAATTAGAGATAATAACTAAGAATTACTTTGCTATGGGGAAATCATTGTGTTGTTGCAATGTTTTTCTGTTTTATTTTTTAAGTAGTGCTGGGAACAGTTATGGTAGCCAATTAACCTAACATGGTGGTTGTAGTTGTGGTGGTTTCAGGCTCAACCGAAAAATATCACATCATTTGATCCCACAACAATTGAAACTAGTCCCACCATTTCAGACAAATCTACAGCATCATTTCTAGTGGTAGCTGTTACTTCCATTGTTGTATTGGTTTCTTGATGGTTATAAATTTAGTGAAAGTAATGCTGGTCATAGCTTCAAGTGAAATTATTATAGTGTCCTTGTGGTAGTAAAATTATATAGAACATATGGTGCTTTTTGATTCTGCTAAAACAGTGAAGATGGTCTACTGTGCTTGTTGGTTCATTAGAAGCAATGGTAGCTTTGGTAGTTGTGGCCTTTGTTACCTGGATATTAGTTGTTGTCATCTCAATTAACTAGCATTGGTGGTAAATGTGGGGCAGAGTGAATGCATGATATTGAGGTGGCTGTATTGTGAGAGAGATGAGTTTCATTGAATTAGTAGCAATGGTTGATATGGCTGCAAATTCAAAGTTGTACAAATTATAGGTTTACTTAAAGTACTGGCTATAGAGAGTTGAGATAAAGTGGGAGTGGTGGCGGCTGTCCTGGTAGTAGGATAGTGGTGGTTATAAATTCAGCTCAAGTATTGGTTCCCATTGTGGTTGAAGTGGTTAAAGCTGTGGGGTTATAGACTCATTTGAAGTGTTATAAATTCTGTTGAAGTGTTTTGTTATTTTAATAGTAGCTTCTGAAAAAAATTATGAGTGTTTATGAATGAAGTTTTGGTTCTTGCTTTTGTACCTGTACATTTAGTGGTATTTGGAAATTAAATTTAAATGGGAGTGACTTTTTTGGCTGGAGGTTCAATGGAATTGGTAGGAGCTTTAGGTTTACTTCAAGGATAGTTGGTGCTGTGGTAGAGGGTTTAGTAGAAGTGGAAGTTTGAGTCATTATATTTGTAGTTTCAGCTGAAGGAGTTATTATATCTCTAAGTGTAGTAGGTTCAGTAGAAATTGTAGTGCTTTCAGGTTCAATGAATGAGGTGGTATCGACTGCATTTGTTGTAATTTCAAATGAAGAGGTTGTTATATTTGTAGAAGTAGTAGGTTCAGTAGCAAGTGTTGTATTTTCAGATTCAGTGGAAGTGATCAGTTCTGTTGTGGTCATAAGTTCAGTTGAAGTACCTGTAGTTGAATGGGTTTTGGGATTGATTGAGGAGGTGATACTTATAGATTTACTAGAAGTCAGGATGGCTGTTGAGGCACGTTCAGAAGAGGTTGTGATGGTCGTAGGTACAGGAGTTATATGTTCTGTTGGAGTGGTTATGGTTGTAAGGTCTGTGGGAGTAACACTGGGTATAACTTCTCTTGACGTGGTTATAGCTGTTGTGGTGGTATTATGCTCAATCAAAGTGGTAGGTTCAGTCAGAGGGGTGGTAGTGTCCCTCATGGTAGGTGGTTCAGTTGAAATGCTGGTGGTTGTTTCCATTACGGTAGCAGCTTCAGCTGAAGTGGAGGTTATGGCAGTTGGTGTCTGTAGGTTCAGTTGAAACTGTGTCGGTTGCAGGTTCAGGGGACATGGTGGTAGTGGGCTTTATGGCAACAGGTTCAGTTGCCATACGTGGTGGAGTTGTCTGCTGTGGTGGTTGTAGGTTCCTTTGCTGTGATCATAGTAGCTGTACTGGTGACTGTAGGTTGAAAAATAGGCAATGAGGTTGTTCCAGGGACGGTTATTACAGGTTCCCCATCATTCAGAGGTATATGGATAGTAATTGGAGGAAAGAAATATGTACACAATTATCACTTTTTTCATTCTTATGTCTGAATCTTTTAAAGGTAAAAAAAAAAAAAAAAGGCTAAAAACTCAACACCTGGGCTTCCCTGGTGGTGCAGTGGTTGAGGGTCTGCCTGCCGATGCAGGGGACACGGGTTCGTGCCCCGGTCTGGGAAGATCCCACATGCCGCGGAGCGGCTGGGCCCGTGAGCCATGGCCGCTGAGCCTGCGTGTCCGGAGCCTGTGCTCCGCAACGGGAGAGGCCACAGCAGTGAGAGGCCCACGTACCGCAAAAAAAAACCAAAAACAAACAAACAAACAAAAACTCAACACTTACCCCAAATACCCAGATAAAGATGAGTATACGGGTAGGTTGCTGACTCTATAGTACAAGTAAGGACCCCTCAAGTTCTCCTGGTTAGGATTTCCTCCTTTCTGAACCTAATACCCAATTCCCCCACAATGTGCATTTTAATTATTTCACACCCTTCTGCTAATCTTCAGCTCAGTCAGTATTTATCAGCACGAAAATTTTCAGACAGACCAGCTTCTGCAAGGTACCAGCTATTTTCACTTGGAAAATTGCTTATCCTCTCTGAGCTCTAGTCCTCGTCTGTAAAATGCTACTAATAGGACCACATGACTTAGAATACTGGCATAAAGATTAATGGAGGTTAAACTGCTTTGTAAATTATAAAGTGCTATGCAAGTGAGAGGCTGAATAAATGGTGGTTAGATGGCACACAGTCTGAAGCCAGAAAAAACCTGGGTTCCAACCTGGTTTTGCCACTTAGTGTGTGGCTTTGGAGAAGTTACTTCAACTCTGTTCCTCAACGTCTTCATCTGTAATATAGGAATAATGATAGCACTTGTCTCATGGGGTTGTTGTGGAGCTTAAATGAGATAGCTTGGGTAAAGTACTTATATCATTTCTGGCACTTAGCAAATGCTACAAAATGCTTGTGATCATGTTGACACTGATGATTATCATGATGCTGCAACAAATCTGTTTTGCTATTATTTAGTAGACAGGCAACATGACAGTGGGAAAAGAACAGGCTTTTGTATCAAGCATTTTTGTGTGTAAGTCTCAAAATTATGAGATCTAGTAGAAGTTTCTTCATTTGCCTGATCTCGTCCCATCTCAGACAATTAACAGCTGTATAAAATCTGGCAAAAAGTTTCAACTTTCCTGAATAATTTTTTTCAGTCAATAAGTGAAGAGATTGGATGGGATTAAATGGTATCTAAAACCACTCGCATCTCTGAAATTTAACAGCTTTATTTTACCTTTGCAATCCTCTTGCTTCTTCCGTTTTAAGATCACCCCTACTAATACGTTGCCTCAGCTCTGCCAGAGTCGACACTTGACAGTTTTTTTTTCTTTGCGGTACGCAGGCCTCTCACTGTTGCGGCCTCTCCCGTTGTGGAGCACAGGCTCCGGACGCGCAGGCTCAGCGCTCATGGCTCACGGGCCCAGCCGCTCCGCGGCGTGTGGGATCTTCCCGGACCGGGGCACGAACCCGTGTCCCCTGCATCGGCAGGCGCACCCTCAACCACTGCGCCACCAGGGAAGCCCCGACACTTGACAGTTTTGTTTCAAGGACCAGGGCTCAGATCCTCCACAAGATGCTCCATAGTAGCAAGAAACAGAGCAGAGTCAGATTCAGAGCCAGAATAACCCAGCCCAAATATTAAGTATGTCACCATCAAAAAAATGTCAACTTTCTGCCAGGGTTGAGGGCTTAGAAATCATGCTAAGAGAGGAAGTGAATATAGTAAGCATAACAAGAGCTCAGAAATATGGAAGATCGGAGCCTGGGCAACAAATTAAGGGGGAAAACACCGGGACACTAAGAGAGGTTTCTAAGTAAAGGTTAAAAACACTAAGATCAGAATCAGGAGAGCTAAAAACAGACTGTGGTCTCTAATACTCTTGACTGAAAGAAACCAGGGATGCTTGGAGGAATAGGGATCCTTGGAGGAATAGTTAATTCTAAGTCTGGGTCAGGGAAAGCAAAATGATATTCCTAGGGCATCTTATTATGCCAAAAAACAATGAATCTGCCAAAGACTAATCAGGCTTTCTCATGAAGACACAAGAGCCAACTTGAAAGCGTTCCCAATTGACCTAAAAGAAAAATTCAAGCATCAAAACTTGACTCAGGAAAAATATTCATTGGTCACCAACAAGTTCATTTCTTTAAAAATTAATAAATAAGTGAAAAATAAAATATTTATGCTGTCATTTCTGAGAATTGTATTTCATTCAATTCAATTCAATCTGTATTCAATTCAATTCAATTGGTTCATCTTTGCCAAAGAACTTCAGCTATAATGTAGAGGGAAATAATAAAATAAAAAATCACCATTTACCAACCCATAATGAAGAAAAGTGGATTTAGGCAAAGATTATCAATAGATATTAAAGTCATTAGGTGAAGAGTTGAGGAGAAATATGATAGAGATATCAGCTTGATACCATCTGAATCTGTAAGCAGTCTCAGCATCACAAAATGTAGGAAAACCAGACTTTACATGATACATGATTTTATGCAGTAAAATGCACACAGAATCACCTCTAAATTGTTCTTGCCTCTGGTTTGCAGGAAATACAGAGGATAAAGGAACAAATCAAAAACTATCATGAAGAAGTAACCAATCCAATCCTGAATGTGGGGCATTCTGTACGGCAAATGACCTAGTTTCTTCAACAAATCAGTAACATCTAAAAAAAGGAGCGGGGGTGTGGGGAACTGTTTTGGGCTAAAAGAGATGTAGACACATAACAATCCAAGCAACACGTACACTTTACTTGGATCCTAATTAAAACCAAACAATTATAATTTTTGAGATAGTAGGGGCAATCTGAACATGGCCTTGATATTAAATGATACTAAGGAATTACTTTTAATTTTGTTTTGATAACAGGAAGGTAGCTATGTTACTAAAAATGTCCTTATTTGATAGAGAAGCATGATATGAGCTATTTGCAGGTAAAATGACAATGCATGTTGACAAAATGTGTTTGGGAAAATGTTGATATGTGTTGAAGCTGGGTGATTCAAATATTGGTCATTTTTATACTCGTCTCTCTACTTTTGTTTTGGCTTAAATTTTCCCTAAGAAAGTCAGGGTTCAGAGGGCTAAAGAAATGTCATCCAGAGAGACTCAGACTCAGGATGGATCAGGGTCAGACATGAGGCACCTCCCCACAGAGCAGAGCCCTTGAGACCTGGAGCGCTGAACACACACCTCCACTGTACCACTTGAGCAGTTTACTTGCCCATTCCCTATCTATCTATGAGATGTATACAGATATAGATATATCTCACTATATATAACTGTGTATTATATAGGAACCATATATCCCATTCCACCCCCATCTCTCTCTCCCTCTCTCCCTGTCTCTTTTTCTCTCTCTCCATATATATATATATATATATATATATATACATATATATACACACACACACACACACACACACACACACACA
>RJWK010022410.1:0-16333 GCA_004363435.1 Platanista minor
AACGTTCCACGGAGACTGAGGTGGGCCCCTCATGACTGGGGGAAGTGCCCCCAGCAGGGTTCCTGTCTCCCAGCTCTCTCTGTCTGATGCCCAGGAAAGCCTTTGATCGCAAGCAGGCTGGGAACAGCCCACAGCAGGTGCACAGCAGAACTGCTGGGTGGAGGACGTGCCGGCACAGGGTCGGTGGCTCCTGCGGGTGGGGACTGAGTTCTTCTGGCTTTGCCCTGATGGGCTGGGATTGCCCCACATACAGGTGGGTGTTACGAGTCCCATTTTACACAAGAGGCGGGCAAGACACAGAAAGTTTAAGGAGCTCAGCTAAGGTCGCAGAGCCCGAGGGTGGCAAAGGCAGGGTTCTGCCTGACTCTTAAAGAAAAATTATTATTTCTGAACATCTTTGAGACCTACGTCACACACAACACAATTCGCCCCTTTAAGGTGAATAACTCCAGAGTGTTTAGTATGTTCACAGTGTGCAACCATCACCACCATCTAATTCCAGAGCACTTCATCACCCAAACAGGAACCCCGCACCCACTAGCTGTCACTCCCACCCCCTCGCCCCCGAAAACCACTGATCTACCTTCTGCCTCTACGGATTTCCCTATTCTGGACGTTTCACATAAATGGAACCAGACAATATATAACTTTTTACATCTGGCTTCTTTCACTTTGCATGACATGTTAAACACTCATCCACATTTCAGCATATATCAGTACTCTGTTCCTTTTACTGGCGAGCAATGTTCCATCGTACGGAGACCCCGAGCCGCTGAGCCATCCGCCGGTGGACACCTAGCTTGGTTCTTTCCACTTTCAGCTGCTAACAACGCATGCGCGGGTTTGGCTGGTCCTTCGTATGTTTTCATTTCTCTTTGCCAAGGAGAGGAGAGGATGTGCCTGCTTTAGACCCCTGTGTTCTTGTACCCAACCTAGTTCAAAACAAGAATAAATCTCTACAGACTATAATATCTCATCACTAACAACATTTAACTTGATAACCCTCTGAGAAGAGGGAGACAAACGCAAAGCCCAGATAATCTACTTAACTTGCTCCACTTAGCATTAAGCCCCAAAGCAAGAAAGTGTTACCTCGAACTGTACACAAGCCGCTTCTAAAATTGACTTTACAGTACAGTTTTCTCCAAAGGCGGACTCAGCACTTTGCCCCGCGTTGCATCAGCAACATTTGGACGAAACGGGCACGGGGAGGGGAGTGAGGCCATCCCGGAAGCGCGCCTAAAGGCCGGCACTGTCAGGGCGGGAGCTGAGAAGCTGCGCTAAACGCCCCAAGAGCCACCGGGTGATGTCCTGCTCCAGAAGGGAGGCTGGCTGTGAAGTCGGTCGGTGCTGATGAGACAGGCGGGCGGAGGTGGCTCTGGGGAATGAATCCTGGGCCATCGCCTTACACTTCTGTCTCTTCCCCCACTGTGACGTCCTCCCTCCGTCTTGGGCAAATCTGAGTTCGCCTGCGGGCACCCGGGGTCCTCCACAAACCAGCCTGCCTGCCATTCCAGCCCTGTGCTTCCTCATTTCCCCACTGGGGCTTCCCTCCTCTGTCACCAGAGAACACCAGCATCACCCCCACTAGCACGCTCATACCCAAAAGCACAACGGCCCCCAGCACACAGCAGCCCTGACTACCTCCTCCACAAGCACGGCACAGCCACAGACACGCAGCTCGACACCTTACGTGCCAGCCCCGAGGCTGACCGAGCGCTCTCCCCCGCAGACGCCACCGAGCGTCCTTCCAATCCCTCCCGCCTTCCCCGACCCCGAGCACCCCCAGAGCAGAGGTTGCCGCAGGTGCGTCTGGCACCGGAGCACACCCGCCCTGGGTGCAGAGTCACTGGGGAACTGGAAAGACAGGGGTGGTGGGAGAGTCTGGGTAGATGGGCTGAGGAATACAAGTGATTGTCTGTTGCCTCCTGAAACCCACGGAAAGGACAGCGATGGAACAGATATGGCATGAGGCCACGAGGAAGGAGGACATGACAGCTGGGGGAAGAGGGCGGTTGTCCCGGGGAGAAGTGGAAGAGCAATGGACAGAGCCCTGCAGAGGCCGAGGACAAAGGAGCAGCTGCTGGGAGGTGAGGGCTCAGGAGGACCAGCGTGGGGAGGGATGGGCAGGAACCAGCCAGTGAACAACGCCCAGGGGTAATGCAACCTCGGGCCCAGCGGCAGGGGCACTGCTCTGGGAGCCGCGGAACATACGAATGAGAGCCTAGAGTCTGGATCCTTAGGGGAGCTTTGTCCCCTGGGGTGCCTGTTGTCACTGGTCTGAACTATGAAACGGGGCCAAAATGAGCTCCTCTCCCCGCTAGCTGGGAGAAGTGGGGAAGGTGGCGCCGCAGGCCTGCCGTGTCTGGCTGCACAGACCCTTGCTGGGTGGTGGCACCGCAGGAGAGCGGGTCCCTGGCAGGTGGCCGTCTCCCCTCCTCTGGCCTCACTCCTGCCGCCTTCTCTGTCTCTGCTGCCCAACAAGAGGAGTGCAGCCTGGCGAGGACAGCAAAGCAGAGGGTGGGGACTCACGTCGATGAGCTCTCACACCTGTTTGACCCAGGGTAAATCGACCTACGAGCCTCACCGGGAGCTGAGCTTGATGTCCACGTTTAGTTCCCAGGTCTCGGTCCAGGCAGACATGAAACGGAGGCTCAGAACACTCACTTTTCCAGGGTTTTCTGCTAACAAGTAGCAGACTCTGAATCCACATCTGAATTTAAACGCCACTCCCCCCTAAACTCTGCTGCTGGCCTAGAGAAACAGAACGGTCACTGAGAACTCCGAGCGTTCCTACGCGGGACACGTGGAAAGGTGCAGAAGACAGCCAGAAAGCGGCCACTGCCTCTGCGGGCGAGCAGCTGCGGAGGGCGCGCTGGGCCACTTGTGCTGCAAAACCCCGCGAGCTCCGGCTGCCCCTGGCGGCTCCCACACCTCTCAGCCTGGGGCAGCTTCAAAACCAGGGTCAGGCTGGCAAAAGCTGTGCTGCCTACTGGCTTTATCTTCCTGCCAACAGAACGGGGAGGCAGCTGTGAGAGGAGGAGCAGCGTCCACAGCCGTGCTTCCAGCCCTCGGACGGCCCCTCAGGTTCCAGGGCCCTCGCTCTCCCAGCGCAGAGGCAAATATCATCACCCCGTGTCAGGGACGAGACTGGAGTGCAGAGGAGGTAAGCACTTGCTCAAGGTCACACAGCTGACCCGAGATTCAAATGCTCTCCAGCTCTAGACCACCAAGACTACCCAGTGCTCCGCTCACGGTCGACACCCATTCACCCGCTAGACGTTCCCCGGCCGGGTGCTGGCTGCCTGCCGGAAGCCCCCCGCCCCCACTGCTGGGAGAAGGCCGCGCTGGGCATCCCCAAGCGAGCTGCCAGCAGGAGACACACAGTGAGGGCAACGGTGGACCCCGCTCTCATTAATCACCACTCCTGTCCCTCACTGAACTGCCTCAGACACCCTTCGAGACGAGATGGAGAAACAGGCCAGGGAGGCTCCAGAACATGGGCCAGGTGATGCCGGTGGGCGGCCCAGCCGGCACCTGAGCCCAAGCCTAGGTTCCCGACCACTGGCCAAGCTGGCAAGAACGGTCACGGCTGGAGTCTGTCCGCTGCACAAGTTGCGGGGCACTCGGGGCAGACCTGCTGACCAGGGAAGCTTCCCGAAGGAGGGGACGCTGAGCCCTGGAAAGCAGCTCTGACAGACGGGAGGATTCGCTCCAGCAACAAGGGGCACCGTCCAGAGCTGTGGGGCTGGCCATGCAGAGGCCGAGGCAGAGGCAGAGACGGGAGAGCAGAGGAGGGAAAGGCCGGGGGCCTCGGGGAGGGAGGACGGAGGGCTGCAGGTCTGAACGGGACCACCATCCCGTTCCATCTGCCAAACGCAGACCAGAGCACCACTGGACTCACCACCGGCACACACGGAGCTCTGAGATCCGGCGCCGGTGGTGGACCTGAGATCCCCACAGGCAGACAGGGGGATCCCAACAACGTGCTGCATTAATCAATGTAGAATCAGTGTCACAGTTTTATTTTTCTTCGGCCAGTTGTACTAGTATAGGCTGAGCGATCCACATACATTGTTTACACACGCATGCGGGGATTACTCGCATTTCACGGACCAGGCTATGGGGTTGGGGACTTCAGGTGACTTGCCCTCGGCTAGAAAGAGACCGACTCCAGGTTTTTCCAGTTCTGAAGCTTTACAGCACTTCCTGTCCCTGGGTGCCAGGCCCGCAGACTGAGGAATGGCAAGACCCTGCCCTCTGGGTGGAGGGTGACTAGCAGCTGAGGATAAGTGGTGTGCTGGGAAATGTTTAACCATCTGCTGTTTGGAAAAACAAAACTGATTTGTCACTGGCCAATTCCCCTGGTGTAAATACTCCCACCTGACTGATTTCTAGCGACGAACGTGAAGTTAGTTGAATTCACAAAATTCCTGAAGATGTGAGTGGGTCCACGGGCATGCTGGCACAGCCCCAGACAGTCTTCTCTGCCACTCAGCAACGTCCCAGTCACTCTATAAGGATCGGCCCCTACACCGACATCCTGAGAAAGCCGTCCCTGCCCTCCTCGGGCACAGCCCCTCCCCCTCACACTCTTTTCCCACCCCTCAACCCCTCGAACCCGTCTCAATCACAGCACTTATTCCCAAGCACCATCGCTGCTCCTGGGGAGCCCCCCACCAAGACAGAGACCACCTCATTAGGGCACAGAGGTGACATCTGGAAGACAGCACTTCGGAGACAGCCATACATAAATTCCACTTATGACTATAGATGCAAAAACTATAGATAAAATACTAGCAAGTCAAATCAAGCAGTGTGTCACTAGAATAGCTCACCACGACCAAGAATGGTTTATCCTAAGGGTGGGTCACACCAAGAAATCTATCAGCCTAACTCACCACAACATTTAAAAGGGGAAAAAATTAGGATTACATTGATAAATTCCAAAAGTCATTTGACAGAAAAAAATTTAGAGAACTTCACCCCCCAAAAATCCTCTTAAAATAGAAGAAAACTATTTAAATTATAAGAACTGTTTTTATAATAAATATTTTACATATTCAAATATATACATATATGAATTTGTTACAATTCTGATTAGAATGTTAACTTTTTTTTTTTTTTTTTTTTTTTGCGGTACACAGGCCCCTCACTGCTGTGGCCTCTCCCGTTGCGGAGCACAGGCTCCGGACGCGCAGGCCCAGCGGCCACGGCCCACAGGCCCAGCTGCTCCGCGGCACGCGGGATCCTCCCGGACCGGGGCACGAACCCGCGTCCCCTGCATCGGCAGGCGGACTCTCAACCACTGTGCCACCAGGGAAGCCCTAGAATGTTAACTTTTAACTGGACAAAAATGCTCTTAAAGTTCATACAGACATACACCTAAGAAAAGTGTAAAAGAAGAATAGTGAGAAGGGGGCATGCTTTGCCAGATATTAAAACTTATCCTAAAGTTACTATGACAGAAGGGCATGGTATTAGTGGAGAAACAGACAAATCTTTTCAATACTACAGATAAGAGAATCCAGAAGTAGATCCATGTTTACAAAGGAACTAAATATATTACATAGATGGCACACTAATGCAGAGGAAACGGATGGTTTTCAAAAATAAATTGGCTCTGGCATAACTGACTGAAACATCTCTAAGACAAGCCGGGATCCACCTCGTTCTATATGCACAAATAAATTCCAGTTAGATTAACATTCTAAATGAAAGAAAGAAATGAAAAGCACATGTATATAATAGGAAGTGGGGGAGGCATTCCTAAGAGGACACTGAACCTCAGGAAAATAAAGGGACTCTTTATGGCAAAAGCCACGAAGACAAAGTCACAAGAAACAACAGTCGAGAGAAAGGTACCCGCGGCACATCCAGCAGACAGTCGGTTCTCACGGCCAGGTTACAGCTTCCTATACGTGGGTAAGAAAGAGACACAGGATCTCATAGGAGAAGGGGTGGAGGGAGTACACAGGGAATTCAGGGGGAGGAATCTACAGGATCAGTAAATAGAGGAGATCCCCAGCCTCGCCAGTTGTCTGGGAAAGGCAAATCAGAGCAACAATGGTGTGCTTCGCCCATCAGAGTACAGACGGAAGCCATCAGGCTGACGCAGGAGGACGTGGGCGGGTGGTCATGTGACCTCCTACAGCAGTGCCCTCTGGGCAAGGGGGCTGGGGTGCGTATAACACGCCCAGTACGTCGTTCTTAGAGGGGTCTAACTACAGGAGGATCCCACCTGGGGAGAACAAACACATTTCATATATAAACATGTGTGTATGCGGCTACATGGGCCTGGAGAAACGTGTAAAAGGACATAAACATCTATATCAGGGCGCTGGTACTGGGTGTCTCCTCAGAGGATAGGAATGGAGAAGGTAGGCAGGTGAATACAGTTCATACCATTCAGTATTATTTCACTAGTAAAAAATGAACAGGGATTACTTGTATAATTTAAAGAATCTAATAAATGGTTTTTAAGTGCTTTTTCTAGATTGAAAACCCATCCCAACGCCCAGGCTTGTCATTGGTCCAAGCGTGATCATTGCTTACAGGGCCCGTGAGCTTGGTAAGCTTTCCGAGTAGAGAGATCAAGGATGCTCGGCACTGTAATAGCCTGGTAAATAGGAATCAAAGAGGCAGCAGCTGGAGCCCTCCCTGCGGAGCTCAAGGGAGAGAGCGGATGGCGGCGCTGTGCTCAGCTATTGGCTGGGCCCAAATTGCCCCTCACTTGGGGAATGAGTCGAGCGGGACTGAGCAATCACGCCGAGAGACTTGAGAGCTCTTCCCCGGCACCGGACTTTGACTCCTGCCCCCTCGTCAACGTGGCTCTATCAGGGGCCACGTGTGCTGCCAGAGCCCCAGGCAGGATGCGGGTCGTGGGACGTGGGATGCAGGAGACCAAGCCCCCAACACCGCCATAACACACACAGTCAGCTGCGGGCAGCTCTGCAGCCTTGAGGCTCCGGACAGGCCAGTTCATCAGTTCAACTAAAAATCCATGCCTGGAGCTGATCTGGGCCAGACCCGTGCTGGGCCCTGGGGATGTAGAGGTGACTTCTTCCATCTATTCACAATCCAGGCCAAGCGCTGGGCCCCGAGGAAACAGACATGGGGAGACACAGGGACCCTGGCCCTCAGAGGCTCCCAAGTCACGGGGGTCAGTGACACACAGGGAGCTGACCTCGACAGCTTTCTCAGGGCAGTCCTCCCACATGTGAAACAAGAGGGTTGAGCCCAAGCACTCATGTGCCCAGAGGGAACACCAGGTGCTGGACCCACAGGGAAAACAGACCCAGGCCTGTCCCAGCTCAGAGCCCGGGGGAGAAGAGGGGCCCTGGGGACCCCCCTGGTGCACCTTTACAAACTCTGCAGTGCCGGAAGGGCGCTGTTAGGGGGTGCGTCCAGGGGCCAGGCTCCACGTGGGTGTCAGAGAAGGCCGCCCCGCAGAGGAGGCATGTGAGCCGGGAACTGTAAGGCGGGGACAGGGCTCTGCCGTGACCCCACGGGAAGAAGGCGGACGAAGCCCTGGTGACAGAAACATGCTCAAGGCCTCCTTCCCTCTGGCTTGGTCTGCTGGGGCTGCTGGAACAACACGGGCCGGGGGGCTTACACGACGGACATTTGTTTCTCACGGTTCTGGAGGATGAAGTCCAAGGTTGAGGGCTCGCCCCTTGGCTTGCAGATGTCAAGGACCCTCACTGGGGAACCGGGAATTCAGCTCCAGGCCCACAGCACGGCTCCCCCATCCCAGACAGGCACTTTGAACACTGGTCGTGGGGTTCTTTTTTCTTTTGTTTCTAAGCAAAACTCAGCTGTTAAGCTGCAAGTGAGGCCAAGTGGGTGAAGGAGCAGTTACAAGCGTCCCCACCTGGGTCGCCTGGGCTGAGGGGGGAGTGGGGGGCACTGGGATGGGTCAGCCCACGAGAAGGGACTAGAAAGATGTTACCGAGGGCTGGGGTCTTGGAAGGACCAGAGGCAAGACCCGCAGCCTGCAGGGCCAGGCAGGGCGGGCAGCTGGGCCTTCCTACACGCAGCCTCCCCTCTGGGGCCCACGGCCCAGCTGGGTCCAGAAGCTCATTCCCTCCCTGAAAGGAGGCGCGACGGCAGGGGGGCGTGGCTGGTGTGGGTGGCACCGAGTCCCTTGAGGCCGCTGTCTTGGCCAGGCGTCACTCAGGGCAGTGCTGCAGAGGTGTCCCTGGACGTGCTGGCAGGATGGACGTGGGCCGTGAGGGCAGAGCTGCAGGAGCTGGGGGTGTGCTGCCCAGGCACCTCTGAAACTGTCCCCAGAATCTCTGCCCTTGATCCCTATGGGATCAATTAACGTTCCCAATGAAAGTGGAAATTTAATTTCCATAATAAGTTCTGAGGCAAAGGTCGCTTCCACACCCAGGAGATTGCGTTTCTCGGCTTTTTTTCAGCCAGGCATTCTGCAGGACAGGGCTGCTGACACACGACCCATGGAGGGTCCTGGGGAGCCAAGGGACGGGCAGCTGCAGCTCCGCAGTCTGAGTACTGATTGTGCAAGCGCCTGCCAACCTCAGGGAGGGGCGGTCCTCAGGGAGGGGCGGCAGGGGGCTGTGGCAGCGTGGACACTGGGTTGAAAGGATGAGACAAGAGGTGGAAAGGGAGCGTTAGAGACGGTCTGGTCCAAAGAAGGTGGGCGGGGCTTCTCATGGGTCCGGGGCGGTGCTGGGTTAGAAGGAGACACGGCAGAGGCCCCACCCCCGCCCCCAACCCCCGGACCCTGCCAGAGTCGGGGGCGGGGACTGTGGGCAGGGGCACGGTGGAGGACAAGGCTTTGGACTTGCAGGTCTGGAATTCAGAGAGGCTGGAGGGAAAGGGCAGTGTGGGCCGCCAGATTAGGGGCCAGGCAGGACACAGGACTGTGCTTTAAACAGTCTCATTTTTATGCAAAGCAAGTTTGTGATGTTGTCAATTTAGTGAAGGAAACTGAGGCTCCAAAGGTTCAATCACTTGCTGGAGGGGTCTCGGCCCAGCTCTGGCCCCAGGGCCCATGCTCATCTCGCCTGCAGGAGCCTCTGTGATGGCTCCGACGTGCCCATCGGGTTTCTGCCAATGGCCCTTTGTCGTCCTGGCTACACTTCAGAGGTGCCCGCGCTGGCATCCTTCCTTCCGGCTGGCACGGCGACCCCCGACCCAGCAACAGGCTATGAAAGGGGTGAGGGCAGGGTCACTGGGGCTCCAGAGCTTCTCGGGCAAGGCTCTCTCTGCCCCACCAGACTCCCTGGTCTCCTCAGGTGGAATCTGCTGTTTTGTGAGCGCACTTCCTAATCAAAGTGCGGAACAGCCTCCTTCTTGGGCTTCCTGTAAAAATAGCAGCATTTACGTGATAACACCTGACTGCCATCCGGCTCGAGGTCTGTTTTTAATACTCGAGGTCTGACACCGCACGGAGACGAGGTGCTCAAGATACTAGGATGCGAGTAGCCGGCGAGACCTGCAGTGCCTGACCGTGGGCCGCTGCTGGTCAGTTCTGGGATGCAGGGTTGGCGGGGTGCCCCGGGGAGGCCGGAATGGGCCTGGCGCTCCAACCTCACCATTTACGCCGGACTTCCTTGGTCCTCAGCTTTGCCATCTTGAACCTGAGCTCTGGGCTAAGGGCAGGCCTAATGCTCTGGGGCAACGTTCCTAAGTGAGGCCAACCAGAGTGAGCAAAGGGGTCCGTCCCCTGCTTGGAGCGCCCACCAGGCTCTATTCAGTGTTCACGACTCTTGCCCAGGGCGGGTTCCTCTAGGAAGCAGTCTGGCCTGCAAGTGGGATCAGCTGTCCCTCCCTCCCTCTGGGAGGCAGAATTCTACTCACCCTTGTACAGTCCCCTCTTGAGTCTGGCTAGAACCTGTGGATGTGTTATCTGGCAAAAGGGAGGGGTTTTAAGTGGGCCTGACCTAATCAGGGAGCCCTTTAAAGCAGAGAATTTTCTCCAGCTGAGCTCAGAAGAGGAAGTCAGAGCTTCAAAACATGAAAAGGATTCAATACACCACTGCAGGTTTGGGATGGAGGAGGCACATGTCAAGAAATGGGGGCAGGGCTTCCCTGGTGGCGCAGTGGTCGAGAGTCCGATGCAGGGGACACGGGTTCGTGCCCCGGTCCGGGAAGATCCCATATGCCGCGGAGCGGCTGGGCCCGTGAGCCACGGCCGCTGAGCCTGCGCGTCCGGAGCCTGTTCTCTGCAACTGAAAGGCCACAACAGCGAGAGGCCCGCGTACTGCAAAAAAAAAGAAACGGGGGCAGCCTTAGGAGCTGACTGCCAGCAAGGAAACAGGGACCTCAGTCCTACAGCCACGAGGACCTGAATTCTACCAACAACAAGAAAGAGTGTGGAAGCAGACCTTTCCCCAGAGCCTCCAGGGGAGCATTCCACCCAACGAACACCTTGGTTCTAGCCTGGTGATACGCAGAGTAGAGAACCTTCTTGAAGCTCCCTTGGCTGACCTCTCCTTAGCTTTCAAGATTCTGCCAATAGCAGGTATCTGCTTCAGAGAATTCTCCTACTGTTTGGTGAGCACGGAGCGCTCCTGGGCAGGCTGCTGACCCCTCCCCCCTTCCCATCTCAGACCCTCTCTCCTCGGTGATCCTCAGCCTCCGCTCCTCTGGCTTAGAAACAGAGGTCAGCCAAGCACATGCCCAGCAGAGCAAAGAATTCTCCTCCTTATACGCAGCAGAAACTCCCCCAAACAGGCATCATTCTTCTCCTGGCACACGTGCATCTACAGGTAGCAGAAACCCTGGACAATCCATGCTACAAACGCATACCTAGGGAAAAGCCCCACGGACAGCAGAGGGCTGTGTGGGGAATAATTGGGCTAAGAATCTATGACGGAGGACTGAGGGTGCTCACGAAGTGCCATGCACATTGAGAGCGCAAGGTGGCTTCTTTATGAAGATGGAGAGCAAAAGCCTTGGCGCACGTGGGGATCCACCAGCCACCTGGCCAGCCCCGGGGACCGCCTAGAGCAGCAGGCACTATCGCCACCCCCGCCTCCAGTTGAGGGAGTAGGAGTCAGAGAGGTCTGCTGGTCTGGCTGACCCAGGAGTCGGTAGAACAGCCTGAACTTGGACTCAGGTCCGCAGGCTACAAAGTGCCATGTTTTCCACCCATCCTTGGGGTGGCCAGTTCCACACACGGAGGAACTGAGACTGATCACTCCCGGTCAGTCTGTGCAGCGGAAGCTCGAGGCAGGTCACATCGGGCACAGGCTTGGCCATCAGCATCCCTATTTGAAGACGTGAAACCGCAGCTCTGACGATGTAAGTCTCAGGCCCGGGGAGCAGCGCTGCTGCGTGGGCTGGCTCTACCGGGGTCCAGGCCCAGTGATGGCCCACCAGCCCAGCAGTCGTTTCATTAGGGCGTTTCCATTCCAGGTGCTGTGGGCTCTTTTGTTCCAGGTTGGCTCACCTGGACAGGGTGATGCTGAGGGGAGGGTTTCAAAGATAAATGTGCCCCCTGTGAAGAGGGGTCTACTCTCTAGTCTGTGGCGTTGAGGCTATTCTGCAGACGGGGGTTTGCTGACGTGAACGTGACCCGTGAGCACCTAATCTCCCCTCTTTGAGCCCTATGCTCACTAGAGCACCGTTTTGTTTTTTTTTTAAACTGGTTGTGGGTGGGGCAAGTCTTCACCCACCTGACCAGTCCCTACAACCAGAGCAGAGCGGCTGCTGATTTGTTTCATATGTTGGGTTGCCAACACACTGCATTTGATTAACAGATTTTGAAAGCACCAGCAGAATCCTGCAGGCCCTTCCCGGCTCTGCACGCCACGGCTCTGTGATAGGCATCCCTATCATCCTCTCTCCTGCGGTTGATGCTGTTTGGTGTGCGCTGTCTGTCTGTCTCTCTGTATGTATCCACCCACCCATCCATCTATGCAGCTATTTTACATCCACGAAACATCCTAACTCATAACCTTGGGGACACGAGCGGAAGGCAGCACGAGAGGCCCAACACAGCAGCAACACTGCTGCTGTGAACTGATCGAGTCCCAGCTGACAGCAGATAAGAGGCACCGTGGCCAAATCTGCTTGCTTTAATTAAGGAGGAGATTGATAAGAACTGTCAGAGTGAAACGAAGAGACTCTAAGCCTCACTGGTCTGCTGAGACATAAGAAGCTGAAGATTAAAAATACAATAAAAGTTTCCCTAGAAAGCCTACAGAAGTAGTGACAGGAAGGATGGGGCTCATGGGGCAGCAGAAAAAGCCTGGTGATGCTCAAGAATTAATCCCACTCCCCAGTCTCCATCAGGGGAGGTGGCCTGATCTCGCCAGCCACTTGGACAACTTGTATTTACTTTTGGGTAAATGGTACTTTTCACCAAGGGAAGCGCTCCTGGACAAAGAAACGCCCGCTTGCCCTTCTCAGACACTGGAAGACGTTCTGATTCTGTCCCCTGGGCTGGACGTGCACTTGCTCCTGGAATCTTCCCCAGGTCCAGACACACCAGAGGCCGCCAGGCCCCTCCTATAGACAGACTTGGAGGGGCTCAGAGTTTGGATCAGGCCCAGGACCCAGCCCCAGGCCGTCTGATCCCAGAGCTGCTCCGTTCACTTCGACAGTCGAGACGCTACAGCCTGCAGGACGTATGACCTAGCTAAGGACTGAAAACTCACAATTCATCTGGATGCCGGAAGAGAGAGAAGCTGGGCTTCCTGAAAGCCTGGAACATTCTGCTGAGTTCCCCTGAGTGGAGACCAAGGCTCTGAGAAATCTCAGCACACGTGTAATTTGTTCTGAGAAGGAACAAATGCTCTTTGAGGAGGGTGTTTCTAACTGGAGGTTATTTTATTTTGAAAACTAAAGAACATGATCATCTAAGAACCCCAGCGTTTGCTACTGTTACTAAAAACAGGAGGTTGTGGTTCAGCCCCACCGGCCCCAGGGAGTCAGAAAGGCTAACGGGAACTGCTTCTGCCGCCTCTGTATTTTTTTTTTTTTTTTCTCTCCTTAAAAACAATGATGAGGACTCGGAGCCTGGAGGCCTGGGTTCAAGTCCAGACTCAGCTGTGAGACCTTGACCAAGGAGCAAAGATAGTGGCGTCCACGGCGGGGCCCTGAGTGTCTACCCACCGGTGGCGTTTGGACAGGGAACCAGTGAGAAAGTGGACAGAAAAAATACCCTGTAAACTTTAAAGCCCAAGATAACACATTTGCATAGAACAGAAAGGCTGTTCAAGGTCGCCAGCCAGACCACGGTCCTTATTATCACCACAGTGTAAGTGTACAGTGTCCCGTTGGCAGTGACAGTGGGAAGGGCTGTATCACACTCTGCATTCATGGAGCCCCGAGACAGCCCCGAGGTAGGCAGGGGAAGAAGGGGTCCCATCACCATTTCCAGACGAGGATGCCAAGGCGTGTCAGGAGAGCTGGATGGGGGTGCCGCTCCTGGGCGTGCGGCTGCCCAGACCCCTCCCGAGGGCCCCATGGCACCAGGTGGGTCTTCCAAGGGGTCTCGCATCTGCTCAAACTGCTCTCCCGTTTAGCCCTTATCATACTTGGTTGACATCCTACGCTCTTGGTCGCTTTTCTTCTCTGCCGGGCTGGGAGCTCTGTGAGCACAGCGGCCACGTCTGCAGGGACGGGCGCGTAGGGGAGGCAGAGTCCTCGGGAGCACGGGGCGGCGCTGGGGGCCAAGCCTGAGGGCCGGTGCTCCGGAAGGCTCCTTCCCGCCGCTGCTCGGAGGCGCTCCGGAAGAGCCTGCTTTGCCTTCTGCCGCTGGCCCTGGTGGCCTCAGACACCTCCCGGTGCCAGTGTCGTGGCCAGCATAAGTCAGCCTATTTTCTTTTGGGGGCCGGGACTCTGCAGAAGCAGACTGCTGGCTGTGATGGCACACATGTCACCACTACCTAGGCATCCACAGCAATCTCTGCCTGGTAGCTGCTGCCTCGCTGGACACCACTGGACATTCTCGGCCCCATCAAAGGCATTCTTATGGCTGCCTCTGACCGATGGTTCCTTTAGATGAGGCTTCATGTCCAGAGGTGGCCTGGGAACCTGACCATCAGTTTTCTTCCTCTTATTCCTCCCCTCCTTCCAGCCCTGCTCTGGGGAGATCAGAACCTTTACCAGCTGAAGGGTGGGCGGGCAGCTGCAGCCCCGGGTCAGCCAGCCTTGTAGCGACAGGGGAGCTGACACACCAGGCTGGTAAAAATGCACACTGCCAGGTTCTCTGGGGGCAGCTTCTCCCATACTGGGAGGCCCATTCGGTACCATCATCTACCAAATAATACCAAATGCACCACAAGATGGGCAGTCCACCCCTGGCCTTTGTTCAAGCTGTTACCTTGGCCTAAAGACGCTCTGCCATCCTCACCTGCCTGCCACTCCTGCAGGCGAGGCCTCAGGGACTGGCTCTCTCACACATCCAGCAAACACGGAGCACCTGCTACCTGCCCGACACTGCGCCTGATGTTGGGGACGTTATCAGGGGATGTGAGCATCATGGTCTTGGCCTCCTGAGACAGCAGGCCAGGCAGTGAGTGCATCTAGAGCAAGGCTTGGGCAGGGCATGTCCCAAGCACCCCGGGGGCCAGGGACAGCTCTCAACAAGTGGTGCCCACACTGAGGGATTGATGGACTAGACAGACCACCACCGCCGGGATAAGGAGCTGACGCTGGGGTATGGCAAAGATCCGTGGAGGGACTGAGGCCCTGTGCTGACGGGATCCACGCCTGTGTCCACTTGAAAGTGACCCATCAGAGAGGAGGCTAAGGCCCTCACACTAGTCACTCACTCTGCACACCCACCCTCAGCTGCACCCTGCGGGCTGTGCTCCATGGGGGTTCTTCCCACTCCTCGTTCCTGCAGGTCCCCCTGAAATGCCACTTCCCCCAGGAAGCCGCCAGCTCTGTTGGGTGTCTCCCCTGTTTGGTGAACACGATAAGGAGGAAGGAAGGAGCGTCTCAGGACAGCACACGGCCAGCCTGTGCTCTGGGAGAGGGAGGGGTGCCTTCCAGAGATGGGAAGTGCCAGCCCCGTGCCAGGCCTGGAGACACGGGGTAAAAACAAATGGCCTCTCCCTCCCAGGGCCCAAAGCTTCCATGGCAGTGCCCTGTGCTGTCTCCGATGGACTCCACTTTCTGAGAAACTCCGGCACCCAAGAAAGTGCGGCCATGAACGATTACTTTGCTTCTGTAGTGACTGTCCCCAGGGTGGCTGTTTGCCATCAAAAAGCAAGGGAAATGGAATTCTCAGCTGGTCTGGGCCACGTGAGCCCAAAGACAGACACGCACACGCCACGGACCTCGGAAGTGCTGGGAATGGCTCCCAGCCCCCATCCCTCGCCTGGAGGGCCTCAGGCCACGGGGCCGTGTACTACTTACTGCACACTCAGGGCTTGGCAAACAGCACCAGATAAATATTTGTTGAATGAATAATTGAGAGAATGCTAGGCATCATTTACCAGGTGTTTTAATGCCATATAATGTGGTAGTCACGGCACCAGGGCAAACCTGTATGCAGATTCTTAAAACTGATGTGACAACCTGGCGTGGCTCCCCAAGAATGCCTGAGGGGCCTGGGTGTTGCTGGCCGACCTAGGAATCCCTGAGGGCCCTTCCGGTGCAAGGCTGCGGGGCCCTAGAGCAAGCGGCGGCGGAGCCAGCTGGGAACTGATAACTACCCTCCTGCCCTTGGTCTTGGGCCAAGAGTGCCCTTGGGGCAGGAATTCGCGGCAACTACTGTTCCTGGCTGACCTCGGCCTGGCCGTGTGCGGGGTCCTCAAGGCCCTCCTGACACCCTGCTTTCTGCTGAAGGACCCCAGGTCACCTCCTGGTCTGTCTGAGGTTGGAAGGAATGGTGAGCTTGGGAACCAGTCTTCCACTGGCTGTTGGTTGTGCTCCTGACAAGGCGGGTGACCCTGGGGGAGTCACCTGATTTCTCTAGGCCTGTAGCATGGGGCCAGGCCCCTGGCGAGGCTGTGAAACAATGGTGCCCTCCTCTGGCACCCACGGGGCCAGAGCCCTCATTCCCTCAGCCTCTAACCCAGAGGTATGGCTGGCATACCAGGATCCTCATCCAGGGTGGGATCCTGGGGCCTCGGTCAGCAGGGGGGGGTCAGAGAAACACAAATGAACTTTACCCAGAGCCCAGGAAACCCACAGATGAATTCAAATTCAACTACCCCTTCCTGGGTGTCTTCTAAGCCCCAGGTGCCACACTGTGCTTTTAAAAGACTGGCCTGAAACCAACCTGGTCAGGCTGCAGCCTCTCTGGACAGCTGTGGGGAGAGCTACTTTCCTGGCTACTGAAGAAGTGCTCCTGCCTGGGCCTGAGGCAAGCTGCTTTATAGTCTGCTGCTAGCCAGCTCTGTCC
>RJWK010022410.1:16433-29995 GCA_004363435.1 Platanista minor
CCACCTCCTGCTCTGTCAGAGCAGATACTGGCCCCACCCCCCCCCCCACCCCCCCCCCCGCTGCCCAGACACAGCCTCACTGCAGCCTTGACAAATAAACACAATCAGCGGGCGATCCATCACGCTGGTAAATTGAATCAACCGTTTCTCTTGCTTTCCTGCCCAGGGCCGTGATCACAGCTCCCCCTTCACCAAGAGGTGGGAGGGGACCGGCAGGGGTGTGCTCAGGACACAGGGCTGATCCCTGCGAGGGGGCAGTGGGCGCTGGCTCTGCCCCACCGCTACAGGGTCCTCAACACACAGCACAGAGGGGCACCACCACCACCTCCGTCCTGTAGTTCACAGTCCTGCCCGTCAACAGTTTTCAAAGTGCTCGTCCCTCTGCTCTGGGGACGCAGTCTAGTCAACTGGGTGATGCTCTGTAATCTACACTTAGCATCCCCGTGGAGTGCCTGCCGGGGCCAGGACCTGGGATAGGCATCATCTAATCCAACGTCCTATAACCCAGCAGGTAAGTGTGAGCGTTTTTGTTTTAGGGATGAGGACGCTGAGGCCTTCAAGGTGAAGAGACAGACGTGTGGCAGTGCTGGCTGGGCCTCCTGGGCCAGGATGCTTCTGGCCATCCTGGCCGGTCCAGCCACCCCCCAGCCCTGGGCCTGCAGTCGGACTACAGGCAGCTGGAGGTGGGGTGGTCTATCTTGCTTGCTGGTACAGACCTGGGGCCAACCCCATGCCAGGCACATGGTTGGGGGCACTCAACAAATCCTGGATCGGGGAAAGAACGAGCAGCACGTTGAACACGTTCAAATATCTAAACAAGCATGTGGCGTGAACAGGGCAGAGATGGTTGCCCTCATCTGGCAAATGAGTAACCTGAGGCTCAGAGAAGTGAGGCAGCAGAGTGAGCTGGTGGCAGGGCTGGGACTAGAACCTGGGGTCCAGTCTCCAGTTCACTACTTTCTGATTTCTAGGCTCCTGTAGATGCAGGTGAAAAAAGTCCTAAAACGTCCACTTTGTGCATGGGATAAAGTTGAACTCCTCCAAATTTCCATAAGTCTTAACAGGCTTGGCAGGCAGCATAATGCCCCGCCCCCAGGTGCCCAGACCCTGTAAATACACTAGATCACATGGCAAAGGGGAATTTAGGTTGCAGATGTAATTAAGGTTGCTAATCAGCTGACTTGTCTGATAGGGAGATAAGCCTGGATTGCTCAGGTGAGTCCCACACAATCACCAGGGTCCTCAAGTGTGGACAAGAGGGGCAGAAAAGTCAGAACCGGAGAGGTGGCATCAGGAGAAAGGCTGGACCAGCCAATGCTGGCTTTGGAGGCGAAGAGGCCATGAGTGAAGGAACGTGGGCGGCCCCTGGCCACTAGAACAGGTGAGCAACGGAGCTGTCCTTAGGGCCTCCAGAAGGAACACAGCCCTGCTGACACCTTGATTTTAGCCCAGTGAGACCCACTTTCAACTTCTGACCTCCGGGGCTGTAAGACAACAGACTTGTGCTTCTTTAAGCCACTTTTGTGGCCGCTCGTTACAGCAGCCCCAGGACGCGCACACAGCACCTCAGCCAGAGCTCAGCACGGGGCACGCGCTCTCTGCACAGCTCTCCTCTCTGTCCCCTCGGTCACCTGCCCTCCATCCCCACGCCCAACCTCTAGAGGGCATGGCCTCTGGGGTCCCGCAGGCTTCAATGGCGTCCCGACCCCAACCCCGCCTCCCAACATGGGCGCCTGCCCAGAGGCCCACCCATGCCACCAAAGTCCTGAAGTGGCCCGCACGCAAGGAGACCCCATCACCGAGAGGCTGAACTCAAAGACACACACCCTACCCCCAGCAGGGCTCACAGCGCCTCCGCCAGCCTCACTTCCCCCATCTGTCGCACAAGGTAACTAACATCACGCCCAGCTGTTGCGAGGATTGCGTCTGACAACCCCGTACGTCTCCCAGCACAGTGCCTGGCATCGAGGAGGGGGTCAGCCAAGCCGGCTCCCCGCTTCTCCCCCCACATGAAATAACCAGGCTTCAAACACATCATAGGATGAGACGGAGGACGAGGCATTTCCGTCTCACCAACACTTCTGTATTGTTGCCTCCATAAAAACTAGAGGGGCTGTTACTTTTCCAGACAGGCGAGTCATGGAGCCGGACGCACGCCCACACGAGCCGTGAGGGCACTGCCTGCGTGCACACAGCCGCAAGCTCCACGTCCACACCTCGGGGAGGGCTCTCTCTCACAGGTTGACGAGCTTGCGTGTAAACCGGCTTAAAGCTTTCTGGAAGACGGTCTGGAGAAGAAAACAGTGTTTTTCATCTTGTAAAAGGCAAGGAGCCTTCATCTACCAGTCAGGTTGGTCTTGATCCACTGTTTCAGAACCGGGTCTGGGTTGTTCCATGTGCAGATGCCTTGGCCGTGACCCCCAGGTGGCTAACGTGACCCGTTGGCCAGCCTTGGTCCGAAGGCCTCAGCCTCTCGCACGCTCCCAGCTCGCCCTGTCTCCTCGAACGTCCCATGAGCATCACTTCCTCCGGCACGTCCCACCCAGGCTCATCGTGGTCTCCTTTGGGCCTCACCACTCAACTGACATTTATCCCGTCTTGCATGAGTTAATTTTCTCCATTTAGAGGTAACTAGGAAGTGTGTGGTGTTTATCACTTTCTGGTTGTATGACTTGGGCAAATTCTCTCTCTTTTTCGGGGTCTCAGAAGTGAGGCTGACGCTGCCCCTGCTCTGCAGGGTTGTGGGGAGGAGTAGAGAAGATCTAGAGGGAAAGCCCCGGCGAGGCCCACGTCTACAAATGCCTGCTCCCCCTCCTCCTGCCCCAGGCCCTTATAAATGTACAGGGCGATCCAGCGGAGTCTGCAAACCTGAAATACACCCGAGGGGCAGAGATTGCTAATTGCCTCCTAACACCTGCGTTCCCTTGTACAGGGAGGGGCCCTGAGATTTAGATGGGCCTTTGGCCACCGTCCATAAAGCCATACCTCCGAGCTTCCTGTAAATTGTGGCCAGTGGAATGTAAAGAGTGGGAGCCTCCTTGAAGGGGCCGGCAGTGCCCCCTCCCTCCCCTCCTCCTTCCCGCCGGCCGAAATCCCCTGAAATCCACAGTAGCAACAGCCAGCACTACCGCGGCCACACAGGATGGGGTGGCGGGGGTCCAGGTCCCTGGCACTGAGCACGTCACACCAGCTTTGGCCTGCCTGCCACCAGGTTTTCGCGTGACTGACACATGTGAACTTTACTTAAGCCGCTCTCATTTTGGGGCTTCTGCTATGGTAGCCAAACCTCAGACTACGGGACACAACCTGCAGTTTCTGTGTGTGTCACAGACGCGGTTCCATTTCTCTAGGGCTCGCTCGCTGGTATGCGGGCCAGCTGAGTCAGCCCCCGAGTGGCAGGCCGGGGGAAGGAGCGCTGGGACGAGGGCACACCAAGGACCAGGGGATGGGGAAGGCCTCACGGAAGAGGCAACAGCAGCAGCTCAAAGGGCAAGCAGGGAGTGCAAGGAAAGGGGTGGGCGGAGGCATGGCAACCACTAGCATCACCTACTTAGGTAGGACCTGACCAACAGAGAGACCTCGAGGGAGTGGCTGTGATGGGCCCTGAGAATCATAAGGAAAGTTCAGGAAAGTCTTTGAAGGCCTGAAGCTGGAGGAGACCGGGAGGAGCCTTGTGAAAGTCCCAGCAAGAAGGGATGAGACCCTGGCCCCCACAGAAGCCAACCAGCAGTCCTAAACTGAACGGAGCTCTTAGTTACATCCCCGTGACAGCAGCCGGCACCTCAGGAGGGTGGTGACGGGATGACCCTCGTTCGCCTCTGCTGCTGTGTTTCCAATCGACGGTCCGGCTCCAGGCCCCACCAAATTCTCACCAGCTTGCAAACCTCGGGCTCCAAGCCCCACGACTCTGGTGGGATAAGGTGAACCACATCCTAGGTCACCAGAGTAGGTGCAATGGACACATGACCACAGGAGCACAGTGAATAACGAAGACAAATGTTTACACTGCGCTTTAAAGAAATTAACTCTCTTGCACACACACAACTACAATGGTCTTGGAAAGAAAATGTAACTCCTTCACTGAGTTCTACTTAATCTGGGTTAGGACACAATTCCAGACACACTAGAAGCTGGCTGATGCATTCAGACATCTGAGAGACTCCAGGCCACCAAGCCCCAGGGGCCCTCGTGGACAGGCTCAGACCAGCACGCAGACGGGGCACTTTCCTAGCTCCCCTTCCACTCGGTCCTTGATGCTACTTACCAAGGCTGCCCCCTGCACTTCCTGCTGGGGAGGCCACGGGTGAGCACAGCGGGTTAGAAATCTGAGTACACGATGCAGTCTGTTAGTCCAATACAACGTCAAATCTATATCATTTTTATCAGATTATCCAAATTCATTAAGAAACTATTGAAACTATCTGGTCAAGTCAATCAAAACATTCGTGGTGGGCTTCCCTGGTGGCGCAGTGGTTGAGAGTCCGCCTGCCGATGCAGGGGACGCGGGTTCGTGCCCCGGTCCGGGAGGATCCCACATGCCGCGGAGCGGCTGGGCCCGTGAGCCACGGCCGCTGAGCATGTGCGTCCGGAGCCTGTGCTCCGCAACGGGAGAGGCCACAGCAGTGAGAGGCCCGCGTACCGCAAAAAAAATAAATAAATAAAAATTCGTGGTTTCATTCACTCAGTGATTACTTATTTACAGGCGACTCTGTGCCAGGATCCGGACCTGCCACTGTCCCTGCCCAGCAGGGTCCCCAAATGCCGGTCACTGTGGGCACACGGGAGGATGAAGCCCACCCCAACCGGGAAGGAAGACGCTGCAGACCTTTCAGAGTGGACCAGAGAGGGCCCCTCAGGAACAAATGCACCTCTTTTCCAAAACGAAGGCTTCTGCCCAGAAAGCTGAATGTGGCTCGTGGTGAACAGAAGAAAAAAAAAAAAAAAAAAAAAAAAGCAGTTTCTGAGAAGGAGAAACACACGCACTACAAACACTCATTCCATGAACACCCAGAAGCACTGAGGTGAGAAAAGAACGGAACCAATGTTCATCCTGGACGAGGGATGGAATCAAATGGACCAATTCTGACTGAATGCCACAGACACTCATGGGACCCTGCAGCCAGCGGTCCTGTTCGCTCAGCCCTGTGTTATCCTTCAGCACGAATGCAAAGAAGTGAAACGGCAGCTTCAGACTCTACCTTGCGGGGGAGCGTGAGCGCCTGTGCTCCCCTTCAAAGGCGCTGGGGAGAGGAGCACGTTTAAAGACCCCTCCAAGACAAAAGACCACCACCGACAAAGCACTGCCCCTCCTAACCCGCCAGCACGGGCCCCTGTCACCAAGCAGGGGCCCGGACTTTGGTCTCCAGGAAGCGAACAAGGCCCCCCGTGGAGAGTTTCAGCCACTCCACAGGGCCTGCCCGGGAAGCTCTCGGGCAGGTCACTCACTCAATGGAAATGGCTTTCTCAAGAGGCTTTGAGGGAGGAGGCAGAGAACAGAAAGAGGCGACGAGAACAGGGCAGCTGACAGCGCACTCGACAGCTGGGCCCCTGGGGCGCCAGCCAAACCGCCACTGCACCGCCGGTGAGCAGCTCCGGCCCACGGAGGCATCATGCGAGGGACGGGTGCCGCACCCACTCCGCGAGCTGCCCGTCAGCCCTCCCAGGAAACATCATCATCTGGCCTCCCTGATCTGAAGCCCACGTTGCCTCTAACGATTGAGAAGTGAAACGCCTGTACGTGTGCACACACGTAGGGTGTGCTGTATGGAATACATACACACACACACACACACACACACACACTGACGTTAGAGAAGTAGGATGTGCTGTATGGAGTAACACACACACACACACACACACACACACACGTATCTCTGCAAAATCCCCATGTCACATGCGCCTAAAGTTGGATCTCTTTCTATACGTAGACACAGAAGCGTATAGACTCAGCCCTCTCCATATAAATACGTACGTGTGTTTATACAGCTCCAAGCCCCTGAAATAGAAATGTACATGCTTAGGTGAATCAGAGGTTTCAGAAGAGTCCAGACCCAGGTGCCCGTGCTCCAGCCTAACCACACGCTGAGCCATTTTCTTTTCCTTAAGTAGCCTTCCCTTGGCTCAGCGAGTGCCCCTCCCACTCTGACGAGGGACTTGAGGGCACACCTGCCCAGTGCCCACTGGCCCCCGCCTCCAGCAGGAGGTTCCTGGGTGGCCTCTTTTCCTCTGCCCTTGTCTAGGATCCCTGAGGAAAAGACAGATCTCCTGGGGCCCCCAAGGGCACACTCAAGGGGCCCCACGCAGAGCACAGAGCAAATGGGAAGCAGACGACGTAGGGCCATGCCGGGGATGCTCCTCCCATCACGGGAAGAGCTTCACTGCGGACCAGGAGTGTTGGTGAACTTCGCCGCTGGCCAGCCTTGCCTGCTCTGGTATCAGAGGAGTGTGTCAGGAACCAGGAAGGGACGGGAATGTCGAGCTGTCTCCTCTAACCCTGCTCTCATCCGGCTCTGCAGCTTCATTATACTCCTTGTTAAGAATTTCTTATAACTACGAGAGAACTGCCTAGTAATTGTCCTTATCTTATAATACAAATGCATTATTTGCCATATTAAATAGATAAGATAGTCTCAGTTCTATATTACAGTGTATAGCATTCAGTAAGCTGATAACACCTTATGGAAAAACCCAAACGAACTTTTTGGCCAACCCAACCCAACCCAACAGTGAATACGATCGTGGTCACATCCCCAGGGGGTGAATATTTTTGACCGTGTTCCATACGAGGAGGCCCGCTGCGGGCCCCTCACCCTCCGCCCCGCTGAACCCTCACGCTGCCCTGTGAGGTGGGCACCACCTGCTCCTGGAACAGGCCAGGAGGTGAAGGAGCTTCCTCGGGGTTCCCTGTCGGGACCCCAGCTGAGTCCACCTGCGTCAAAGGCCAGCTCTGCCAGAGCTCTGCCTGGCTCCACCCCAGCTCAGCGCCAGCAACCCCTGACCTCTCGGGGAGGGGGCCTGGGAGGGTCTGCAGCCCATGGCCTGAGGGCCTGTGCACCCTTCCCCTCCTCGCCCACAACTGCCCGGGCCTCTAACAGTTTTCCCTCCACTTCCGGCTTCCTGTACCAGCTCCCCACTGACCCCCGAGCCCAGTTATTCGAAGCCTGAGCCCCTGGAGGCTTGACCGCTGACACAGCGCTCCAGCCTCCGTCACCCCATCTGGCACACATTACACGTGGGGAAGGATGGAAGGAAAACTAGAGTTTTTGAGTGCTCACTATGTGCCAATTACAGTGGTGACCGTCTCGTATTCATGACTCACGCAGGGTGGGCAGGTCTCACGAGGCACAGCCAAGTCTGGACCCTGGGGCTCCTGACTCCCAGGGGCTCCTCCCTGCAGCCCCCAGAAGCAGTACCCTCAGGAGCACTGCCTCTGTCCTGCTGAGAAACGGGGTTACTTGTGACAACGTTTTAATCACAAGTCACCATAACTGTCAAAGAAAAGAAAGGGTGAGACTCTAATATACCTCCCAAACCCATCTGCAAAAGCCGGGCCGTGAAAGTTACCGTTGGAAGGGATGTAAGTCACACAGAGAAGGCTTTCTGGTCTGTCAGTGAGTTGGGCAACCAGCTCCCCCATGCATGCACAGAGGCACACAGCCATCTGCCCATCCATTAGGCATGCACTCTTTATCCTTTCCACCCACCAACTGTCCAGTCACTCCACTCTTCACCCATCCGCTCACCCAACTGTGCCTCGGCCCATCCAAGCATTTACCACGCAGCTGTGCACTCGTCTCCCCCCCCCCCACCCCCACCAAAGGCCCATCTACCTCTCCAACCATCACCTATCGAAGTCCTGTCACACGCCAAGAACCATGGCAGCTACGGGAGCACCAAGGTGAATAAGATATCCTCCCTCCTTCAAAGGAACTCTCAGTCGCAAAGAGGACATCAGCACGTAAAAACAAACTGCGGAAGTTCCTCCATCCACACTTTTCACTTTACGAACATTCACGAGAATGAGGGAAGCTAAATAATGGAGAGAATGCACATCAGCTCAGCCCCCAACCAGCAGAGGATGTAATGGGTCACTTACATGGTGTTACTTTGGGACAGGCTAGTGAACAGACTTTCAGGGGTCTAACCTGTTGGTAAGTAGAGGAACTTCCACGCAACAACGCACTAGGTCCTAAAGGGAGGTAGGAACAAGGTACTGCGGGAGCTGGGAGCACACTGTACCAGGGTAAGAGAATATTGCATCTTATTTGAAATTGGCCTGATTCAAACCTAAGTCAGCGTGATTCGAAAGCTCATACCCGTCCCATGTTACCATCTGCTTTCAATAGGAACAGAAGCTCAGGCCCAAAGCAACTCAGGAAGTACAAATGCTGACCCCCAAATGCTACCAGCTGCTCCCCGATCTTGATTCCAGGAGCTGTGTGAGGGTAGCTCGAGACTTCCCTGGCAGTCCACTGGTTAAGACTTGGCCTTCCGATGCAGGGGGTGTGGGTTTGATCCCTGGTCGGGGAGCTAAGATCCCATATGCCTCGCAGCCAAAAAACCAAAACAGAAAACAGAAGCAGTAGTGTCACAAATTCAATAAAAACTTTAAAAAATGGTCCACATCAAAAAAAAAAAAAATCTTAAAAAAAAAAAAAAAAAAAAAAAAAAGGCGGCAGATTTCCTGAAAATGTGTCGTGGGAGGAAGGGCACCCAGGACGGCTCCGGTCTGGCCAGGCGCCGCTGCTAGGTCTCCAGAGGAAGCAGTGTGAGAAGAGCGTCCTCGACACGGCAGCCGACCTGGGAGGCTTGGCGGGGGTGGGGGGGCGCCAGAAAGCCGAATACGAACGCTCAGAGAGCAAACCAGGGAGGAAAGGAAAGGGCTTCCTATGGACTTCTTGCAAATATTCATACTTAGTGATTCTGGAGCACAAGTAGTGGCTGCGGAAAATAATTTTACTGTGAACATTCTGGGGAGACTGCGGTGGCATCAGGAAGAGCTCTCCAAGGTCAGGAGGCTGTAAACAGTCCGGCCGCCCTCCGTGCATGTGAAGCGGGTGAAGGAGAGAGGATGCTGGTTTGGCTTACCAAGCACAGCTGGCATCCTGGAGGCCCTCCCGGGGGAGAGCACGCTGATGAGTGCCCAGGAAACAGAACACCTGGTCCCTGAGACCTGACCCCAAACCGGCACAAACCAAAGAAAACCCTACACTTCCTCCCTGGGCTCGGGCGCGCGTCTGTGCGCGGTTACAAGGGTTACCACGCGCCGGCAGCAGCTCCGCCTGACCGCAGTGCGGCTTTGATTACTGAGACGAAAAAGTGAGTTCATCATCCTTCAGGGAACAGGTTGGGACACGATCTCTCAGAACGGGGGTGGACCCTGGGGGGAGGGATCCTCGGAGGCGAGGCAGCAGAGACACGGCTGTCCGTAGGCCCCCGCCCACGCCCACCTTCCGAGCAGCTGTGAGAGCGGCTGACCAGGCCACACGTGCTCTTAGTTCCAAAGCGTTCTCTGTGCCTCCTTTCCCAGGAGTGGTTCCGAACTAGGCGTCTTGTGGAATGTTCCGAGGTGACAGTCCTGTCCCGTCAGCACCTCGAAGTGCCACCCTCCGTCCTGGGAAGGCCTGCCCGCCACAGCTGTGTGGTCAGCGAGCCCCACACTCAGTACCCACCAGCAGAGCCCCCCGTGGCAGGAACGCAGATGGGCAGCGGCCTCTTCCAGGCAACAGGAACACGCGGTCTTCCTGAGCAGCCTGGGTCCCCTCGGGGTGAACAGCAGGGCGCAGTCCAGGGATCAGCGCACCGTCACTCAGAAGCACCTTCCAAATCTCCTCCACTGCGGAAAGAGCTAAGAAGGTGTCCCTGTGCTTCCCTCCTGATATTCACCACGGGCCGTGGATTCCGTGACTCAGGAGTCTGTCTGCCCCACCATTAGGAGAGCTGGGACAAAAGGGACAGACCCTGGTTAACGCTGAGCACAAGGCAGGGGGCTCACGGAACGCTTGCTGAATCAACAGGCGAGCAAACAGACGAATGAACAGCGAGCAAATGAAGAGGGCTCCAACCACCGGTCTCCCCAAGGGTGCAAGTCAGTTCTAAAGCCGTGGGACTGGGACTGTTTCCTCCGGGTCAGAAACGGTCAGGACCAGGAGAAGGCAGGGCCAGCCAAAGGGGCGAGGAGCAGACCTGGAGAACAGCTAAGGGTGGAGGGTGGAACTCGGCACAGAGCGCTGACTCTGGGGACCCGGGGCAGAGCCTGGGGACAGGCGCCCTCAGCGGTCAGGGCGCGTGGTGGCAAGGTGATGGCCAACCGACAGCGGTAACCTTCGAGAGGAGGCAGAGGGGTCTTGTTTTGGTTTTCTTATTTTTACTTGTAAATAAATATGGAGATGTTTAATATTTTAACATTACATATGCCACCTAATTATTATAATTACATGTAATTATTACATACATACAGGTTATATACAACTATACAACGAATATGCAAAATGTGCAGATATTATTTGGGGTTTTGTTTTGAATTTTTGTTTTGTTTTAATTCTCAGGGCAAGTGGTCTCACTGCAATAAAACAAGGAAAACGAACACATCTGACCATGCTGTGTTTTTGAGCGTTCTGGGGTGGAAGGCTCATCACTTTCCACCGGCTTATCAGATCCTTGGAGGGTTCTGTGAGGCTCACTGTGCTCAGAAATCTCTGCAGGTTGAGTGAGCTCTTCCAACACTTGAAAAATCTCTCCACTCTCCTGACAACTGTGGAACATCCAGCACCGAAATCATCTCTTTCTCTTTGTCGAGCCCTGTCAGACTCGCCAGGGCTGGCTCTGCTCCCCAGAGCCTCAGATCTCGGACGCCGCCGTTAATGACGTTTCTAGTTCCAGAAAGAAGCTAGCAGCTCAGTGCAGTCTAGACCTGGCTGGGGTCCCGTTCCATCTGGGCAGTGACTCGGCCCTCAGCGACCTGGGCTGTGCCCAGGTGGGAGTGCTCCCGGCGCACCTTTCCTTGGTGGTGGGGAGGATGTGTGGGAGCACCTGGCACAGCGGCCAGCGTACGGGATGCCCCTAGTAAAGGGTAGCCTAGCCAGGCACCAAGACTCAAACCTGGCTCCTCCACTTCCCTGCTGTGTGGCTCTGGAAGAGGAACGTAACCTCTCTGAGCCTTGGTGGGATGAGAGTCACAGGGATCACAGCAGCACCTTCACAAGGAGGGCTCAGCGTAACGCCCAGCACACGGTCAGGTGGTAATAAATGCTGCTCTAATGAACTGCTCTCTCCTTTCTCTCTCCTGCTCAAATCTCTCAGAAGACTCGTTGGCAGTGGTGGGTCTCGAAAGAGCACAGCAAAGGGGGCACCAAGTGGGCACTGAGGCCGGTGCTGGGCACCCTGGGACCCTCACTGGGAAGCATGCTGGCTTCCCCCTTCCCCCTGCACATCACACCGACCTGGTGTCCCCCCGTTGCCAGCAGGGCCCCCGGGCTCTGGATAGGCTCCTGGCTCCTTCCGCTGGGCGATAATCATCTTCAGATGCAGCTGGCACGGTGTTCTGAGGTGGGAGCGTCAATTATTAAACCATTATTTGTTCATGTCTCCGGGAGGCAGGAGACTTTGCCTCCTCCACAAACGTGCCTGGAAGACCACTGGGCCTACCCGGTTACCCCGTAACCAGGAGCTGGGCCGCTGATCAAAAGACAAACAAACCAACCAACAATCAGGCCCAGAGATTCTGAATCGGGACCATGAAGCCACTGGGAGTGGAGGTGAGCAGACAGCGGTTCAGTACTGGTTCTCCTCGGAACCTGGGAAGCAGGCGCTGGACTTTCCAGGCCTGAGAATCCTGCTGAGAATCCCAAGCTGTGACTGCAGGGCCCCTGGGTCACCGGCTGGCCAGCCTTGGCTCTGGGGCCCTGGCGGGGTCTGCATCCCAGCTCTGGTGCCTCGCCAAGTCTTGTCACTCCCCTGAACCTCGGATTTGGCAACTTCAAATGACAGTGGCGTCCCCGAAGCTGTGAGTCCCGTGGGGATCCAGGACGGTGAAAGGCAGGGTCCCCAGCTCGGCTTATCCGAATCATCATGTTGGCTGTCCGTTACACACGCAGACTTGGGCTCTGCTCCTGACCTTCTAAATATGGAGCCTTAGGAGACAGGGGGTCGGTGATTCTGAACTGGCCAACCCAGTACCTTGCACCCTCCCTGCGGGAATGGCTGATGAGAAGCCCCGTCAGATGTGGGGTACCCAGAAGCTGCCCTGAGAACAGCACTCTCCTCCTGGAAGGCCCAGCTTGACCCTGTGCCTTGGGGCCACCAGCTGTTGCATGGTTTATATACAGCCTGTAAGACGGGCAACTCCCTCGGGTGACCTCCAAGCATCCCCTGCACATCACCGGGCCCAGCCAGCACAGCCTCCTACAGAACCAGAGAACTGGGAGGCGGTGTGCTTGGTGGAAGCGCAACAGAACTGGGTCCAAACACGCTGTCTGACTTGACCCCAGCTCCCCAAGTCCCGGTCCTTCAGTCTTTTCCCCAGTAACATGGGAATGGTTTCTCCATCTCCCTGGGTTACATCAAAGATGAAACAAGACAGTGTCTACGAGGAGTAGTGACTCAGTTCAGACTCAGAACACGCAGTGGCCCCTTCCCTCTCTCAGTGGTGACCTCATCCATCCTCACTCCAACGTGGGATTCCCTTCCACCATACCCCTGGCACCACAGAGATCTGGGACCCTGGGGAGGTCTGCGGGAAGAGGGGCGTGCAGACACTGGGCAGGGCTGCAGGTCGGGTTGGCAGGGGGTAGGGAGCAGTCTTACCTTGGGGGCAGCTATGTGCCTGGTGCCTCATCTCAACGTGCCTTTTCCAATAGCCACCTCTACCTGGAACGTTCTCAGGACCAACGCCAAGCCTCCCAGGGGCCTGTGTCCCGAAGCCATCTCTGCTCCCCAAGGAGACAGACCTCAGAGAGCCCTGAATGCCCCCTTCCCTCCTCTGCCCCCCAACTCTGGGACCAGGAGGCAGGGAAGTGAGGCCACAACTCCTGACGGCAGCCTGAGCTCTAGCAAGAGAGGCCGTGCAGCCAGGGCTCCTCCCGAGGCTCACCGCGGCCTCCCCAGGTCTCCCCTGTAACGCAAGCCAACACCAAAGCACCGGACTTGGGGGTGGGGGGCGGGCGGGCTTGTTTCCTCAACAGCGACTGCATTAACCGTGTCTGAGCACCGTCTCCATTTGTAAATGTGACAGGCTTGCTTTCAGAATTAATTTCTTCCCCTGTCAAAACCTGGCGCCGGCCCGAAAGGACTGACTGAGGAAAGGGGAGGTGGTCGAGGGCAAGTGTAGGCAGAGCCAGCCAAGGTGGAAGGGAGTGCCCTCATCCACTCTCGCACTCATCCGTCTGTCACGGATCTGGCGCGGTGCTCGGCGTGGGGTCGCAAATGACTCAGCCACACCTCTGCTCGCCAGGAAGGCTCGCAGCCTGTGAGAGGAAGCTGCGTTTTCAAAGAAGAGCAGGAAGGCGCACAGGGCACTCCAGGCAGAAGGAAAAGGCACGGAGGGGTGATCGTCCGAGGTTTCA